>JXCR01143171.1:433255-494445 GCA_002079205.1 Phalaenopsis hybrid cultivar | reverse complement strand
CTGTGGGATTGATACTTGGGGTCTTAAAACAAAACCCTATATTACTTGAACCCCTAGTGTGTGAAATATAAATAAAATTCTAAATTTTATAAATTATTATCTTACACACTTGCCAGTTATATATAAATTTGGTTAAGTTTTTGGCCATCTTTTGGAGCTTAAAAATCTATGTAATTGCGGGTCGGGTCAAGTTTTTGGAGTCATTGTCGAGAAGCTTCGATAAGAACTTTTAGGAGAATTTTAGTTAAACATGTAAGAGTTAGATTTGGAAATTATAGTATTATTTATAGTGTGTTTAATTATTTTTTAAAAATATAAAAAAATATCAAAAATATTTTAGAGCTCTGTCATATTAGTTAAGTCTTTAAATTTGTATGTGTCATTCAAGTACTGCAGACCTTGAGCCGTACTACTCAGATTAAGGAGAATTGTTAGGAAGATTATGAATCAGAAAAGACTACATGAATTTATGGTAAAAATGGCGGATTAACAATATAATGAATATTCATATTTGTATTATAATGCTAATCAAGGACCCCCAATAATTGAGGAAATTTTATTTAGACAATGGATTGAAATTGACCATGAAATACATAATTCTTATTCTGATTATCATAACCCTGATTGGGAAAATAATTTGAATTTTAACTGAAATAATGATTTTGGAGGAGAAGACCAATTTTGGGAACATAATCAATTTAATTGGACAAGTATTTGGAATAATCATAGATATTATAACGATGAACTTTTTTTCCTTCATGGATTTGACTCCAACCCACAACATGAGGAGAAGGAATTACTATTAGAAGAAGTTGTGATTCAAATGGAGAGTCAACTGTAAATCAAGAGTTTGCAATAAGGCATATAGAAAACCAACTAGGGCATATTATTAACTATATTAACAGTTACCACCAAGAGATTTTACTTAGTGAACCTGAGGTAAAGCTTGAGGAGAAAAATGATGGGTAAGATATAGCTACCCAATTAGGTGGTGAAAGAGAATTGGAGGATATGGTTAAAATAAATGTTAAGTTGAGAAAAGTGGAAAAGGAGATTGAAAGACCAATGGAAGAAATTCATAAGGAATTAGAAAAACCTATTTTGTCAACCATGATAGAAATAGAAAGACCACCACCACCATTTCCTCAAAGAATATTGATACAAAAATTAGACTAGCAATTCTCAATATTTATAAAAGAATTCAAGAAATTAACTATAAATATTCTATCTACCGAGGCATTAAAACCAATGCCCAGTTATGTGAAGTTTAAGAAGGAGGTTCTTGACGAAGAAAGAAAGTTTAAGGATGATGCAATATCTAGCTTTATCTATGAGGTAATTGAGCCAATGATATATCCTATAGTAGTATCCTATGGAGAAGTATAAGAAGATCACTTGAGACAGAAGAGTAATTTAGTAGAATTTGATCCAATATTTGAATCATATAAAGGGAATTTGATCCAAAATTTAGGAGAACTTGAATTATCTTATAGAGATCCAATTCTTATTATTTCAAGGATGATATTAATATGAAAATTGAGAAAAAATATTGGATCTAGAAAAAAACATCAGGAGCAATGATATGAATCAATTTGAAAAGAAAGAGCTGAAAGAAAAATTAAAATTTGAGGATTTTGTATGAATCTCTAGATCTGAAAAGATTGGGCTATTGATTAAGGATTACTTAAATGGAATTTTGATCTAGGAGGAATCATTTGTTGGGTTGGCGATGTTAAACCAAGTGTTTTATGGGAGGCAACCCATAGTTATCAGTGTGGTTTGATTTATATCTTTTGAGTTTTTTTGTGCTTATTTAGTGTGGATTGATTAGTTTGATTAATTGGTGGATGTTTAGATTGTTAGTGGATTGATTTGATCTTGATGGATGTTTGGATTGTTTGTGGTTTGATTTATTCTTTATGTGTCATGGGGGAGGTGATTTCTTAACGTCTTATATGGCTAGGCTTGTATATGTTCTCTTATAGTAGTTGGATTGATGAATCCACTATAACTCGGCTCTCATCCATACTTAATTTTTACTAGAGAAATATTGAGTTTGAACAGTTACAAATCCATCTCAAACTTTGTTACTTCCTTTTTCTAAGTTTGTTTTCATTTGGTAGGAGTCATGAAACTAATTGGTGAGTAACATGTGGATAATTTTTACACAATCCTTATAAATGTTAGAGGTGCTTAATTAATGGGATAAGGTGACACCTGAGATTGGTGATCGCGTTGTATTTAAGGTAATCGTGTCCATGGGATTAGACTCTATAAAATTATTTATAAGTACCCAATATATCATTGTATTGATTCTGTTATAAATTTGAAGTAATGTAGTGAAATGTGATGAGTTAAAGGAAGAAATGATTTCATTTATCATGTGTGTTTGTGTTTGTGTTACACCAATATATAGTATTTGAAGAATACTTAAATATATATATTCCTATGTCGATACCTATCATGCTTGTTAGACCTTTCTTTAGTTTAATTTTATTCTCGCAATTTTAGTTTACATTTACTTCCTATTGCATATTATTTTGTCATGATAAATACTTGTAGATGTTTCTAATAGACATTAGTGGTAGATAGAATTTTTTAACTACTTTTCTTTGTGCTTATATTTTCTATATTGATTGTTATACATTTTAATAATTAACTTTGAGGGAAGGAAGAACAATAAATTTCAAAGTTAGTATACTTCCTTTTTAATTTAATATTTTTGGAAGCATGTTTTAGGCTAGCTTTACTTTTCTCTGCAGTTATTCTATCATGATTATACATGTATATGAATTTGTAGAATGTTGTAATAGCTGGCAGATTTAGCTTTTACTTTTTCTTCCTGCTAAATTTTATGGACNTCTCAAAAGGAGTAATTAGGATCTAATTAAAGGAGTCTAGAGAAGAAACTAAGAAGTGTTTTTGGAGGAGTTCGGCATGATTTTATGGAGATGTAGATTTCTTAATTTTCTGGAGAGATTGGCGAGACATTTTGAGAGATATGAGTAAGGAACTATGACCGGCGCATGGACCGATAGGAGACATTGTTGGAGAGATTTTTATACTTTCTTTCAGAAGGAAAAAACTTAGTACTGTGTTCTTCATTTCCTTGCAATTATTTTAAACACTTTCTAGTGGATTTTCTTTGATTTAAATTAGGTTTCCTATTATTTTTTATCCATGTTTCGTATTTAGTTTCCTTTAATCTTTTCTTTAAATACAAAGTAGTAGCATGTGTAAAAAAAATTATTTCATGATAGAACTATTTTTATTTTTATGTGCTGAGTAATATCTCGTTTGCTTCATTGACATAACTTAAGTGGCAATAGATTATGTTAAAATTTATTGAAAGTGAAACTAAGTCCCAAGAGAGCGGTGATCTCGCAACTTGAGTGCACTCACATTGATCGATTGGGTAGTAAAATAGTTTAGATAACAGTGCAAATTTTATGAAAATATGATTTAATGATCTCTTTCTACTAGATGCTTCTAGGTGACAGAAATTTGAATAAAACTAATAGAACGCTAAGCATACTTATACACTCAAAAGAGGATAGGTAGACATATGTTTCTTGTTGGCACTTAATTTATTACTTAATTATATCAATCCTTTTACTGCTTTTGTCATTATCTTCATTTTACTTTTCTTTTTTAATGAAATAGATGTATGTTCAAGAATTTAGATTTTCTTAGATATTCTCTTATTTTATTACTGTGATGGTATTTTCACCGGCTCTTAATTGACTTTGCAAACTGATCACTTATGAGGTTGAAAGCCGTTGTGGAACATAATGACCCAAGAGGGCTATGATATTACCTAATTAGTGGATATCACACTTCATTATAGGTAGAGCCATTGCAATCACCTAGATGGGAGTGCAAATAAACAGGGAGATAAGTTTTGATGGGCGTGGAATTGGTTAGTTCTAGAGTGATAAATAAGATTCTTATCTATTTGGCTTAAGGTTTAGTACCCTGACACTTGGATTCTGTCATCCAGGTGGCATAGACTTAGAGGCATCTAGAGGTGAGAGGCTAGATAGTTCTAATGTGGAATTGAGATGTTAAGGAATCAACATTAAGTTAGCTAGTTTCCTTTGCTAGCATCAAGATGGGGTAAGGAATAGGTATGCTCCTATTTGTTCAAACCAATTTATTAGAAAAGTTATCTTTATATCTAGAAAAGTTATCTTTAGATTTAATATTTTCATTTTGTAAAGTTATTAGAAAAACCACTTTAATCGATATTCCAAACTAAAGCTTGATAGTAGTAAACTAGAATTATATGAAAATATTTCTTACCTCACTTCTCTGTGGGATTGATACTTGGGGTCTTAAAACAAAACCCTATATTACTTGAACCCCTAGTGTGTGAAATATAAATAAAATTCTAAATTTTATAAATTATTATCTTACACACTTGCCAGTTATATATAAATTTGGTTAAGTTTTTGGCCATCTTTTGGAGCTTAAAAATCTATGTAATTGCGGGTCGGGTCAAGTTTTTGGCGTCATTGTCGAGAAGCTTCGATAAGAACTTTTAGGAGAATTTTAGTTAAACATGTAAGACTTAGATTTGGAAATTATAGTATTATTTATAGTGTGTTTAATTATTTTTTGAAAATATAAAAAAATACCAAAAATATTTTAGAGCTCTGTTATATTAGTTAAGTCGTTAGATTTGTATGCGTCATTCAAGTACTGCATACCTTGAGTCGTACTACTCAGATTGAGGAGAACTGTTAGGAAGATTATGAATCAGAAAAGACTACATGAATTTATGGTAAAAATGGCAGATTAACAATATAATGAATATTCATATTTGGATTATAATGTTAATCAAGGACCCCCAATAATTGAGGAAATTTCATTTAGACAATGGATTGAAACTGACCATGAAATACATAATTCTTATTCTGATTATCATAACCCTGATTGGGAAAATAATTTGAATTTTAACTGAAATAATGATTTTGGAGGAGAAGACCAATTTTGGGAACATAATCAATTTAATTGGACAAGTATTTGGAATAATCATGGATATTATAACGATGAACTTTTTTTTCTTCATGTATTTAACTCCAACCCACAACATGAGGAGAAGGAATTACTATTAGAAGAAGTTGTCATTCAAATGGCGAGTCAGCTGTAAAATCAAGAGGTTGCAATAAGGAATATAGAAAACCAACTACGGCAGATTATTAACTATATTAACATTTACCTCCCAAGAGATTTTACTTAGTGAACCTGAGGTAAACCTTGAGGAGAAAAATGATGGGTAAGATATAGCTACCCAATTAAGTGGTGAAAGAGAATTGGAGGATATGGTTAAAATAAATGTTAAGTTGAGAAAAGTGGAAAAGGAGATTGAAAGACCAATGGAAGAAATTCATAAGGAATTAGAAAAACCTATTTTGTCAACCATGATAGAAATAGAAAGACCACCACCACCATTTCCTCAGAGAATATTGTACAAAAATTAGACTAGCAATTCTCAAGATTTATAAAAAAATTCAAGAAATTAACTATAAATATTCTATTTACTGAGGCATTAAAACCAATGCCCAGTTATGTGAAGTTTAAGAAGGAGGTTCTTGACGAAAAAAGGAAGTTTAAGGATGATGCAATATCTAGCATTATCTACGAGTTAATTGAGCCAATGATATATCCTATAGTAGTATCCTATGGAGAAGTATAAGAAGATCACTTGAGATAGAAGAGTAATTTAGTAGAATTTGATCCAAAATTTGAATCATATAAAGGGAATTTGATCCAAAATTTAAGAGAACTTGAATTATCTTATAGAGATCCAATTCTTATTATTTCAAGGATGATATTAATATGCAAATTGAGAAAAAATATTGGATCTAGAAAAAAAACATCAGGAGCAATGATCTGAATCAATCTGAAAAGAAAGAGCTGAAAGAAAAATTAAAATTTGAGGATTTTGTATGAATCTCTAGATGTGAAAAGATTGGGCTATTGATTAAGTATTACCTAAATGGAATTTTGATCTAGGAGGAATCATTTGTTTGGCTGGCGACGTTAAACCAAGTGTTTTATGGGAGGCAACCCATAGTTATCAGTGTGGTTTGATTTATATCTTCTGAGTTTTTTTGTGCTTATTTTAATGTGGATTGATTAGTTTGATTGATTGGTGGATGTTTAGATTGTTAGTGGATTGATTTGATCTTGATGGATGTTTGGATTGTTTGTGGTTTGATTTGATCTTTATGTGTCATGAGGGAGGTGATTCCTTAACTTCTTATATGGCTAGGCTTGTATATGTTCTTTTATAGTAGTTGGATTGATGAATCCACAATAACTCGGCTCTCATCCATACTTAATTTTTACTAGAGAAATATTGAGTTTGAACAGTTACAAATCCATCTCAAATTTTGTTACTTCCTTTTTCTAAGTTTGTTTTCATTTGGTAGGAGTCATGAAACTATTTGGTGAGTAACATGTGGATAATTTTTACACAATCCTTATAAATGTTAGAGGTGCTTAATTAATGGGATAAGGTGACGCCTGAGATTGGTGATCACGACCCATTGTATTAAAGATAATCGTGTCCATGGGATTAGACTCTATAAAATTATTTATAAGTACCCAATATATCATTGTATTGATTCTGTCATAAATTTGAGGTAATGTAGTGAAATGTGATGAGTTAAAGGAAGAAATGATCTCATTTATCATGTGTATTTGTGTTTGTGTTACACCAATATATAGTATTTGAAGAATACTTAAATATATATATTCCTATGTTGATACCTATCACGCTTGTTAGACCTTTCTTTAGTTTAATTTTATTCTCACAATTTTAGTTTACATTTACTTCCTATTGCATATTATTTTGTCGTGATAAATACTTGTAGATGTTTTTAATAGACATTAGTGGTAGATAGAATTTTTGAACTATTTTTCTTTGTGCTTATATTTTCTATATTGACTGTTATACATTTTAATAATTAACTTTGGGGGAAGGAAGAACAATAAATTTCAAAGTTAGTATACTTCCTTTTTAATTTAATATTTTTGGAAGCATGTTTTAGGTTAGATTTACTTTCTTTTGCAGTTATTCTATCATGATTATACATGTATATGAGTTTGTAGAATGTTGTAATAGCTGGTAGATTTAGCTTTTACTTTTTCTTCCTGCTACATTTTATGGAAATGAGTGCAAAATATTTAAAAATTCAAGTTTGGGGGGAAGAAGAAAAATCATTCAAACTTAATTTTATTTGTCTTCAGTAACCTGTGTTTATTTTGATATCACTTTTAAAATGACTTGTGATATGTGGTGTTATCTTTAGGTTACTATAACTTTGATTTAGGAATGTTAGAAAAATAACTTTGTTGGGATCCTATGTGATGAAATTGTTCTAGAGTTAAGATATTTTGTAGGAAACATTAGAAAAATGATTTTGTTATTTATGATAAATACAAGATGAATATTTGAAAAGCTAAGATTCTTAGATTTATACATAATGAGAATTGAGCCTTTATTAAAACCTTTTTCAAACTAATACTTACACTTTTAAGAAGTGAGGGAAAGTTTTGAGTTTTGAATTTTAAAAAGTGAATAGTTAAATTAAAAACTATTAAAGATCTATCCAGATATAGTAATCCTCACATAAAAAAAGTAGGGATTAAAAAAATCTTGAAAGGAAAAAAAAAGAGAAATGTAAAAAGAAATGAAAAGTGAGGAGAAGCTTGAGGAAGCCTAATAAAAAAATTGTTTCACTTGAATCTCTTTAAATGAAAAAAATNGTTTTGAATTTTAAAAAGTGAATAGTTAAATTAAAAACTATTAAAGATCTATCCAGATATAGTAATCCTCACTTAAAAAAAGTAGGGATTAAAAAAATCTTGAAAGGAAAAAAAGAAGAGAAATGTAAAAAGAAATGAAAAGTGAGGAGAAGCTTGAGGAAGCCTAATAAAAAAATTATTTCACTTGAATCTCTTTAAATGAAAAAACTTAGAAGTAAAAGTATTCATTAAATTGGTAAAGATAAGGTGCTTAAATTTTCCTTTTATACTTTCTTTGAATCTTTAGTTTAACAATCTCAATAACTTTTGAAGTAAATAGAAAATCATGATTCCTAAGTTTCATATGAGATATTATTACACTCTAGTTCTAGGTTGATTTACCAGAATTTCTCCTAAGTTACACTATAACATTTCTGAGATAAAATTATAGGAAAATATACTGAAACCCATTACCTCATATCAACAAATTTGGTCTTTAAAGTTATAGTGTTACTTAAGGACAAATAATGTTTAAGTCTAAAAATTACCTGGTTTTAGTTTACATTTCATGCTCATTTTATGAAAATGTTAATAATATTACACTTTAAAGGAAGGTATTTTCCATATTTTTGTCTTTAGGTACAAGAAATAGACTTTTGGTGAAAATGAAGAAAAAATGATGCAATTTAGAGATAAATTGAGCAACGAAGAAAATTTTGATCTAATACCTTTCAATATGAATTTTCATGCTTAATCTACTTCATATTTATTTCATGTTTTTGAATGAAATCACACTTTAAAGAAAGGTTGTTTTCATGTTTATCTTGTAGGTACACCAATCTGGAGCACAACGTAGCTCAAACATGATGAAATAGAGCTGAAACGGGGCAAAACGGTGGAGCTGCACACAGGGTGGCAGTATAACACCCAAAATGGCGCCTTAGCACCAGACACAAGCTCTATAGCACCCCAGACAGTTATTAGACAACGTTTGGGCAATTTTGGGCCATTCTGGGATATTCTGGAAGCTTCTGGACAACTCACATGCCACATGGAGTGATTTAATGAATCTAGACAATTGAAAAAGCTGTTGGATGAAGAGAAGTATCACTTGGAATGAAAGAATGTGTCTCTTGGATGAAGAGATGTGTCTCTTGGAGAAAGGAGGGGTTTTTATTTCTTTTTAAATAGAAAGGGCGACTCCTCTCATAAGGAGTAATTAGGAAGTAATTAGAGGAGTGTAGAGAAGAAATTATCAAGTGTTTTAGAAGGAGTTTGGCTTGAGGTTATGGAGATGTGGATTTCTTCATTTTATGAAGAGATTGGTGAGGAATTTTGAGAGATATGACAAAGGAAGTATGAGTTGTGCATGGATCTGCAGAAGACTATGTTGGCGAGTTATTTCTTCTTTATTTCAGAGGGAAAAAATTAAGTATTGTGTTCTTCATTTCCTTGTAATTGTTGTAAACACTTCTAGTGGATTTTCTTTGATCTCAACAAGGTTTCCTATTATGTTTTGTCCATGCTTCGTAAGTAGTTTTCTTTAATATTTTCTTTAAATATGAAGTAGTAGAATGTGTAGGAAAATTTGTTTCATGATAGAATTATTTTTATTTTCATGTGATGAGTAATATCTTCTTTGCTTCATTTACATAACTTAAGTGGCAATAGATTATGTTAAAATTTGTTGTAATTTAAACTAAGACCCGGGAGAGTGGTGATCTCGCAACTTGAGTGCACTCACATTGATCGGTTGACTAGTAAATGGTTTAGGTAACAATGAAACTTTTAAGGAAATATAATTTAATGATCTATTTCTATTAGATGCTCCTAGGTGACAGATAGTTGAATAAAACTAATAGAATACTAAACATTCCTATACACTTGAAAGAGGGTAGGTAGACATATGTTGCTTGTTGGCACATAATTTATCACTTAATTCTATCAATCCTTTGACTACTTTTGCCATTACCTTCATTTTACTTTTCTTTTGCAATGAAATAGATGCATGTTCAAGAATTTAGATTTGATTAGATATTCTCTTATTTTTTTATTGTGATGGTATTTTCACCGACACTTAATTAACTTTGCAAACTGATCACTTGTGAAGTTAAAATCTGTTATGAAACATAATGACCCGGGAGGGCTATGATTTCACCCAACTAGTGGATACCGCATTTCATTCTAGGCTGAGCCACTGCAATCACCTAAAGGGGAGTGCAAATAAATAGGGAGATAAGTTTTGATGGGCGTAGAATTGGTTAGTTCTAGAGTGACAGAATAGATTCTTATCAATTTGGCTTACGTTTTAGTATCCTGACCCTGGGATTCAGCCATCATGGTAACAAAGGCTTAGGGGCAACTAGAGGTGAGAGGCTAGATAGCTTTGATGCAAAATCGAGATGTTAAGGAATTGGCCTTAAGTTAGCCAAAGCTCTTTGCTAGCATCGGGAGGGAGTAAACAATATGTATGCTCCTATTTGTCACTAACTACATTAAATTCTAAACATTTCATTCCTTCACATTTTCTAGGTCATTACACTAGAAGGGTTGTCTTTAACATCTCAAAATACTCCAAACCAATTTATCCAAAAAAGTTATCTTTATATCTAAAAAAGTTATCTTTAGATTTAATATTTAAATTTTGGAAAAGCTACTAGAAAAACCACTTTAATCAATATTCCAAACTAAGGTCGGATAGTAGCAAACTAGAATTAGCCTAAGGGATTTCTTACCTCACTTCTCTGTGAGATTGATACTTGGGGTCTTAAAATTAAACCATTTATTACTTAAAAAGATATGTATGCTTGCATAGAACCCCTAGTGTGTGAAATATAAATAAAATTCTAAATTTTATCAAATATTATTTTGCACACTAGCTGCTTAAATATAAATTGGATCAAGTTTTTTGCTATCTTTTGAAGCCTAAAAATCTATGTAATTGCGGGTTGGGTCAGAGCCCATCAAAGATTATTTACATACTTATTTGCATCTCTCTATAGTTTACTTTTTTCATACCATTTACTTCAATGTGATCTTCCTGGTCATTTATGCCAAAGCTCTCCAGAGTCATTATGGGTTTACAATGGATTTTAACAAACAATTTGGCGATAATGATAAGTACATGAAATGCAGAAGAAAAATATTCACATTAAAGAATAAAAGCCAATTTTAAAAATTTTCTAATATCCTTCCACAACCTACTTATTCATCACAAGGGGAAAGGTAAGAAGAACCACTCACAAAGCATACAAATATTACTACAAAATATCATTGAAACAAAATAAATTCATTAGAAAAGTTTATAGAAAATTACAATAAAAAGAGTACATAATACTTAGCTTTTTCACTTTAAAAAGTGCTGGAAATTCCTCCCCAAATGATCTCCCAATCCTTGCTGCTTTGTTGAATATCCTCTTTACAACTAGCCCTCAAATTTCTCACCAAACTCTCAATAAAATGCAAACTATTTTCTCCTACTACAAGACTTCAACTCTAGACTTTACATGGACTTCCCAATTGTTAAGAAGTACTCAACATACTCTAAGAATCCTCATATAATGTTTCCATAAATCCCCAAGTCGTGGAGGAAAAACTATAGAAATTTTCCCAACAATTAATGGCACCTTGGCGCCAGTGGACTGACGCCTAGGTGCCATCCTCTCTATCTTGTTGGGTAAGCATTGGTTCCTAGGATCCCAAGTTGATGGCGCCAAGGTGCATGGCTGGAGCTCCTTGGTGCCTAATGTCAGGTGCCTAGACATCAGTCTCTTGAGTTTCAAATGTTTCACATCAACTCCACTTAGGTCCATTTCTTCTCCACATCGTTCCACTTCTACTACCTATTGTACCCACAAGTAAAACATAAAAATACCATTATTTAAAGTGTAAGTTCATCCATAAAAATGCGCAAAATATAAAGGAAATTAACCATGATTTTGTACACATCAGTTACAATCAAATCATCTGAAGAAAAAATGTTTACTTCTCCCCCAATATCTTATGGGTTGATGGAGGCACCATCACCTTTAGCTCCGTTAAGAAACTTTTTAGCATTACTTTCAGTAATCCTATGCTTGTTGAGGTGTTTTTCACAAGCTCTCCTCTGAAGAAAAGTAGCCATGCACATTGAGTTGTTGTCTCTGCTGAGGTTGCTCAAGTCAATACTTCTTTTCTTTCAAGGAAGAGGCTAGTATCACATGTTGAGGCATTACGATGCCCTTCTGTGTTTACTAGGCTCTAAAGTTACACATCTATGTTTTCAAGGATTATTAGTCCCATAAATGTTATACTGTCCAAAGGTGCTAAAGTATCCCTTGTGGTATTGCTTGTGTCTGACATGTTTATTGTCTCAATTGCCTTTACTTTGGGTATATCTGAGGCTTCTCCTACCACTAGATTTGGTGGAAGGGTATGAAGAACTAGGAATAGGCTGTTGAGATCCCAACTGCAGGACCAGTGGTAAGTTCCTTCCCTTACCTTGGTTTTGGCCTGAGATTTGGTTTAAATTCCGTTGGATGAGAATTAATTTTATATTTTGTCTAGTTGTGATGACTATGTCCTAGCCTAGAATTTTAGAAGATCGACACTACTAATTTTCTAACTGAGAAGATCGTAGGAGCAGTTTCTTATTTGACGAGAAAGGTCCAGTGACCAATAAGAGGTTCCATGAGTGGATTTCTAAGACCTCCAAACAAGTCATTATGGAATTTCTAATACCAAGGTCTACTTGTCGATCTGCAATGAGTTCAATTTCTACCAACTATTGGGCAGGCCTTTGAGCTCGCGAATGGGTGGCAGGGGACTCTTGGTTTTAGCTCTTTGAGTTTTCCTAGTTCATCATCGACTAACTCATCTGATAAAATAGACTAAGAGTGATATGTCTTTTTATATTTTAGTTTCTTGTTTTTACCACTTATAGTATTAGCTTTTTACTTTTCAAAATTTTTTTAATCAATGTTCCTATTTTTACTTCTGGTGTTTTCAATCCTAATGTGTCATACTTACACTTGGGGTATGTTTAGGGCAGATGCACGTGTTTAAAATTTTACGCAAATCAGCTATACGAGGAAGCTACTTAGACTTATGAAATAGTTGTTCTACAGTTATTACATTTAATTTCTCAAAAAATTTTAAGTTAAAACATTACACTTCAAAGTAAAATATCACTTAACAGTATAACATAACATCCAAAAATAAAGATAAAATTATTAAAATAATAATTAATTATATCAAAATATTAATTTTGAAATGGAGACAATTAATCCTATCAAATAATTTCTTCTCCAAATATACTCTCCATGCATTCTTGATCATTATCTGAGGTAGGATCATCAAACTAATCAGTCTGTTTAAAGAGGTCACATTCATGTATTGATCTATTCCTTAGAAATCTATAAAATTTTCTCCCATAAATGTTCTCTCTTCGTGATGTAAGTAGAGAATATTTCAATCCACAACTGTAGTGTAATACGATAGAAGCACTGAAAGTCCTTGAGCATGTATTTAATAAGTGTTGTAAAGTAAAAACATTAAAATTAGCTTGTTTTGATAATACATGAATACAATTATAAGAAAAATTAATAAAAAAAATAATACTAATACATTAATAGTGATTTATAAAACTGTGAGATATTAAAGCAAAGATAAACTAACAAATAATCTATCATTACAAAAAGATAGAAGACCGTAATGAAATGAGATCTTGGTTTCCTTTAAACCACGTAACACCAAGTTTGTATGTGACAAAGAAGTATACCAACATAAAGGCCNAAAATTAATAAAAAAAATAATACTAATACATTAATAGTGATTTATAAAACTGTGAGATATTAAAGCAAAGATCAACTAACAAATAATCTATCATCACAAGAAGATAGAAGACCGTAGTGAAATGGGATCTTGGTTTCCTTTAAACCACGTAACACCAAGTTTGTATGTGACAAAGAAGCATACCAACATAAAGGCTTACCAGAAGAACCAAACAATCATATGATTGGAAGAAGATAGCCTTTGTTTCCTTGTTAATCTTATATATGTCAAAATCCATAGCATTAAAAAAGTCATCTAAAAAAACCTAAAAGTTTTGTATCTTATTTTAGATCTCCAAACCAAAAAACACGAGAAAAAACTTATATTACACCAATGGTCACCTAGGAGGTCATCCAAGTGTGATAAAACNACCAAACAATCATATGATTGGAAGAAGATAGCCTTTGTTTCCTTGTTAATCTTATATATGTCAAAATCCATAACATTAAAAAAGTCATCTAAAAGAACCTAAAAGCTTTGTATCTTATTTTAGATCTCCAAACCAAAAGACATGAGAAAAAACTTATATTACACCAATGGTCACCTAGGAGGTCATCCAAGTGTGATAAAATACATGTTGATGAAATAATAATAAAAAAAACTATAATAAAGAGAGAATAAAAATGATTATTATTATTACATAAAGAGTCATTACAATAATCATTAATAGTTCATACAACAAATTAAAAATAAAAAATTAACAGAAAGCATCATTTCACCCATTAATTGATGCATTTGTAAGTTGCTCTTACAACCCAATTTTCCCACTAGCACCTTCCCCATTATGAGTACAAGACTCAGCTAAATCATAATCAACTTATAATATTAACTGCCCTAGTTGATTTCATATGCTCAAGGACATGTGACTGCATAGAGATAATTGTGCATGTGTTAAAATGACATGCAACCATAATGTTCTATATTGGTGAACCACAACTTCCAATATATGTAATCTCTTCACTATTAGACAAGTGTGCATCCACATGTGTTCCATCATTTGCTCTAATAAAACATCAAGTCATTTAAATAACATATGAGAGCTACTATGTAAAGGTAAATATTTTGAAAACATAAGCACATAAATCTATCTTAAAGTGTGACAAATGTTGTTGTTCTTCTAAAATTTCTATAAAGGCACTTTAGAATCTTAGGTCTGTAGGTCTAATAACTTTTGAAGATAAGCAAATGAGAGCATTCAAATCAATTGAAAAATATCTACTAATTATTTTTTATGAGTGTTGGAATTACTCCACGGCCCCTTTTATAAACTCATTTTGTGAAAAAATATAGAGAGTTATACATAACAATTCTCTTCAAGTCATCTTAAAGGATCCATAGAGACCCGATTTTGGTGTAATTCTTCCAAAAGATGAATAAATATATCATGTGTCATACAAAACATGTTCTTAAATCTTGTTGGTTGACTCATAAGTGACAACGACTTTATATATGCTTAAAAATACAAGTATTTAATACTGCTGCTAAAAGATTTAATTTCTCAGCAATGACAACAAAAACTTAACAACGACTATAGATTTGATAAAGATGTATATATAAAATATTCAATAATAGTAAAGTCACACTTATCAACGCACGTATACGTATCGCTCAAGTAATATAAGGCTCTAATGGAATCCTAGATATCGATCCCACAGGGAGTAATAATAGAACTACGAACTAAGATTTTAGAAAATCAATACTTAATCACAATAATATAATTCAAATTGCTTATCTGCACTAATATGCAATTGAAATAGATATGTAATTTTAATAACTCTTAAGAATCTAATTATACTAATAAAGTTTTTAATGTGATATTCAATATATAAGAAAGCATCCTTCTCCTTCTTAAGAAATTATAGTGAATGGATAAAGTGAATCAGTTCAAATTGTATTATGTCAAATAGGAGCACAACTATTTCTTACCCTTTGGTCCAAGCATAAATAACATTGACTAGTCCTACGCTTGTTTACTGAATCTACGGTTAGGCTGGGAGGATACTGACTCTCACTTCGGAGCTCCCAAGTTCCCCTCGCCTGAGGGCTAACAACTACACTTCATCACCCAAACGATAGGACCGAATTGGGGATTTTAGTTTGTCACTCTAAAACTTTCAATTCTACGCTCGATAATTTTATTTCCCTATTTATTTGCACCCAACTTCCAAGGGCTTTGACCTCTCTAAATCTTGGATGTAATCTTAAATTTAGTTGTAAAACTCAACATATTTTAACAAATCAATTGGCTAGATTAAAAGTAAATTAAGATTGAAGTGAAAAGATTATCACAACTTCTTTAACATTTTCATGGCTCAACCAATTCAAATCACCATTTTACAAATCTCAAGACAAGGAGAAAGATAGAGAAAACTACTCAGAACTCATGGGGAAGACACAATAAAACTCAGAATTCACATATATAAGCAATGTCATACAAACTACAACAAGTAAATAACACTTATCTCTAATTCCTCCCCAAGAAAACTCCTCGAAGTTCCTCTGAATCTCTTCCTTTCGTTACAGCACACAGAATTCCTCTTTGAAGTGGCAAGGAGGAAGAAATCTCTCACTTTCCCTATACTCTTACAATATCTCAAAGAATTCCTCACAATTAGACTCTTCACACACTACTGGGGCTCTTGGACGATGTTCTAACCTTCCAACAATTCGAACTCTTGAGCCTTCCCCTTGTTATTTCTGGCCAAAGTCTTCTTTTAAAGATGTGGATGAGTTTTTCTAAGAGTTTCCTAAGCATCCCTCCAAAAATCACCACATTTAATGCACCTTTGGACATAATTGTTGATCTTGCCGTCAGCGGCCTCGAGGGCGCAGTCGGTGGGTCTTCTAAATTATTTAATCTGGAGTCTTGGGAAATTTTCGTTGTCGGCAAAGTTGGGCTTGTCGTCGGCGCCCTAGTTCAAATCTTCACATTTTGGTCCTTTTCGTTCCAAATTCGCTCCTTTTTGCATATTTTTGCTCGAATGACCCTAATTCATCATCCCTTCAACAAAACATCAAAAATACCTTTCTTTAAAGTGTAATATCATCAAAAACAGTGTAAAATAGGTATGAAAATCTCAACATATTTTTCTTTGGTCAAAATACCCCGAACTTAACTATTACTTATCCTTAAGTAATTTTAGTACTATATAAAAGTTATGATCTATTGTAGTAAAGTTTTAATTGAACGATATTATTAGTTGGATTTAAGTAAATACTATAGTGAATTTAGAAAAAATTCAAGTAATTAAATTAACTCTGTAGCTACAAGATTATCTAGTCATCAAGTGTAAGAGTTCTAGTCTTCTATTCATTTCAAGAATGACTATATGTTGTAATATCAAGTCACTTATAATATTCAAATGATAGGAACTTCATGAGAACACTACTAATAAAAGATCTAATCCAAAAATATAAGTTTAGGAATGTATTTAGCTTTTCCCTTTATGTAGGTCCAGTGAAGCCAATTTTTGATTAGGCATCTCCTCAAGAATCTCCTCAATTTCATATTTTTTTTTCTTTATTTTTTTTCTCTTTTTCATTTGGATTGCTTTCAATCCTATATAATTTTCTTTTCTCTTAAGAGATTGTTGTCAATCCTTTCTTTTTTCTTTTTCAAGTGAGGATTATTATATCTAGATAGCCTTTATTGATTTTGAACATCACCTTTCTTTCCCTAAATTTGAAACTCAAAACTCAAAACATTCCTTTACCTTATAAATATTTCATAGCTTTTACATCATTGAGCCCCAATCTTTTCTTCTCAAATGAATTTTTAGATTCTTAAAATTTCAAAATATAGTTTCCCTTACTTTAAATAGTTAACTATAGTCTTATTCTCTTATACTAAATATCTTAATCCACAAAATTAATTTTCATTACAAAAATATTCCCTTAAATCTACCATAATATTTAAATATCTACATAATATAGTTACCAGAATTAAATTCACTACATAAAATCATATTAATAATTTTTGAAAAATATTTAAATTGAGAACATCTAATAGTTAATCTTTTTCTTCCCTCCCCCAAACTTAAATTTTTCAATATGAAATGATACAGGTGGAAAGAAAAATTCTAAATATAAATCATACCTTAGTATTTTATGCATTTTCATCATTCTAAAATTTTTGCAGTCCTTCTCACAATTTTTATTTCAGCTGGTCTGTAACATTAGGAGCTTTCTATATATATAAATCATTAGAGAATTTGTTGAGTAATGAAATTTTGAAATAAGTACAAAACTAAACATTAAACAAACACAATATTTTGTTATCACATCCACAATACAAAACAAAACAATTACAATTAAAATGCAAAAATAAAAATCACATCACATTACAATTTTAACAAATTTCAACTGCCACACCAACAATTATAACAATAATTAAAATTATCTAATTACAGCATAAAAATAGAAATGAAAGTACAAACACACACAAACATCTATTTATATTACAAAAATTATAAAAATAAAAGTACAAGTACATCAATTACTATCAAATGTCAAAATCCCAAAATATATCTTCATCTCCTTGGTCAGCAGGTGGATTGGGTTGATACTGAGTATATTGGGGTCATTCAGGAAAAGTAACATCAGGCTCACCTCTATAGTGTCGGGCCTGAGCTTCATAGTAAGTTATCTCAAAATCTGAATGCCTCTGTAGGTACTCACTATCATAATCATGCTTACTTTCCAAACCTCCAATCCTTTCATTTATTAACTCTAGACTCTTTCACTGCAAGGTCAACTCATTCGTTAAGTCATGAAGGGTAAGAGAACTAGAAGGTGGAAGGTCATAACTCGTAGAGGGGATATCTCTACTAGTAGAAGGTTCTTAACTTCTACTCCCAGCTATCCATTTTTCATGGGATTTATAAGTCTTCAAATTAGCTTTACTAATGGGCTTCATAGGGTAAACCCATTCCTCATCATCTCCAGCTTCCACTCCAAAAAGTTTGCAAAGTGCATAAATGAGGCCAGGATGTCCTAGACCTCCACTTGTTTCACTCCTTGCCGTGGTCAATATATTATTAAAAATGATTCTCCCTACATTTATATTTCTGTTATTCTGAATACAAAAATTTAGAATAGCTTTATCTCTTTTTACCTCACTATGGTGATAGGTCGGTAACAGAGTAGAGGAAATAAAATAGTGCCACGCTTTAGATGTGGCATTCAACATGGAAGCAGAAAAATTTACCCGTTCTCGTTGCTTAATTTTCTATGTTCCTTTCCCATCAGTGAGAAAGTTGATCACATCATTTAGTGGGCCTTCCATCATACTGAAGGTTTCATAGTGGCATTTATAAGACTCCGGGACTTCATAAAAGGAGTTAATGTAAGTGACACTAAACTTAACCGAAAATCCCTGCACTTGAACGATTCCGTCCTTAGAATAGAACACGTTGGCATAAAATTCTTTTACAATATTCACAGGAGACTTATTGGTGGTGTAACAAAAATTTTCTCACCTCCGCTCAGTAAAAACTTGTTCAATTTCTCCTCCTGGACTCTCAAAAACTTGATCTTGTATACATTTCCTTCCTTCAAACACTGAAGTAAACCTCTATTGAGCCTTCGCATTGATGAAGCGAGACTCGTAAAACTCAAGTCGCCTCTTTTTTCATGGAGCCATTTCAATCTAATCAAAATTATATAAAAATTCCAAAATATACTTCAAATATGCAAATAATGGCTTCCAAATAGTAGCTGTTAACTGGTCAAAATTGCGGTTAAAGGTGTTTTTTTGGGATCTCGCCATCGGCGGGGTCTTTGTGTCGTCAGTGAGCTCTATTTAATTTATATTTTAAATCTTGGGAAAAGTCCATCGTCGACGGCGATGAGGGCACCATCGGCATGCTCTATTGATTTGGTTCAATTTCCAAATTTTTGCGATTTTGATCAATTTCAAGACTCAACGACATCCGTTCAATCATTATAGACATAAATTTAAGTGATTAAATGATGTACTTATCACAAATAAACTTTCACAACAAAAAACATCCCAATTATATATAAATTCCAAGGGTTATAATATACGTTACACAACACAACTATGTTTGGTATTTTCTCAACCTTAATACATCAATTCAATAACGCAATCCAAGCCACAACACTTAAAATGCTGAAAACAAACATCCTATGCTCAGTCTCAACTATACAGAGATCTAAAAGCAAAATTCTAAAGTAAAGAAAACATAAAGTTCAAACCAAATTAAACACATAGATATACAGGTAACAATGTAAATCTACTATTCTTCAGATTCAGTGCCTCTGAGATCACCCATTGATTGCACATGAATGAAGAGGTTGTAGAAGGGTTGGAATGGAAAGATCACCCATTGATTGCACATGAACGAAGAGGTTATAGAAGGGTCGGTATGGAAATTCTTCATTATAATCCTCTTCTATCAATTTCATCCTTCTCATCAGTTGTATCAAACTATCTTCAATATGTCCAGAGTGAGCAAATTGTTCTTTTATCCTCCAGTCTAGATGATCGAAAAAATTAGAGATATTATTAATTACATTTATAGCAGTTTGTACTTCCTTCTCCAATTTCTTGATTTTGCGGAGGATCACTAGTGCCTTATCTGGAATTAAAGGTTGAATAGGCAGTGAATTCTGAGACGATTGATTCACCATAATAGTCATATCATTTTCATCTTCATTGGCTGAGAATCTCTCAATTGGGTCCAAAGGCTTTGAAGGTAGAAGTACCTTTTCCTAATTTTCATAAGATACTTGGAACTGACTGCAAAGTAAGAAAATTGTGGAAGGATGTCCAATCCCATAAGTTGATCCATGAACGATCAGGCCCAAAACAGAATTCACAATTATAGATCCAATATCGATCGGCAATCCCATTTGGATGCAGTAATTCAGAAAAGCACTTTCCTTAAAAACTTTACCGATCCTCATCGTCGGTAACAGTTTCGCAGAAATGAAGAAGTGCCAGTGTTTAGAAACGGGGTTTAACAGTGTTGTGGAAAAACAAACATACCCGTTTTCTCTCATTTCCTAGTCTTCAGTTTCATCCGTTAAATATTGGTAAATTTTATTCATCACGTTTCTTGTCGGGATGAAGTTGAAATAATGACAAATAGGAACGTTCTTGATCACATATAATTCATTAATTCATGCAGGATTAAAAGTTATCCATCTACCTTGCACATAGACGACTCCCTGGTTGATTCCATGCAAATTAGCATAAAAATTTTTCACCACAAAAACAATCACAGCGGCGGTAGTGTAGCACAACACTTCCCATCTTTGCCGCACAATCATCTTTTTAATTTCCGTTGATGGATTGTTCAATCCTTGATTTATGAATCCTTGTTCCTTGATTAATCTTTTCTTTGTCAGTACCTTGTTGAAGATTCACTGCGCTTCCGCACTAATGAACTTTCTCTGGTTGAACACTCACATTCTATGGTTTTTCAGAGGAATTGGACGCCATAGGGATGATTTTGGTGGAGTTTCACTTCGTTCTTGGGGAAATATGAACATAGGAATCGAATTTGGAGGTTTAAAAGGGGTAACTCCCGCCTAAAATTGCCAAAAACCGCTCAGTCAAACTCCAAAAGCCGCCATCCCACTGGTCTCACTGTCGGCGGTGTCGAGGGCTCCATCGGCGAGCCTTTAGAATTTAATTGCCTGGACTCTCAAGAAAAACCTATCGTCGGTGCCCAAGGTAAAAATTGCATAGTTTCGCTCTGGTCCAAATGCGTTCCAATTTTTTCTATGGATCAAATTTTTATGATGACTCAAGGTTAAATAAGAGTAGTAGAGTTCAATACTACCACAAAATAACGATAATTTCAAATAAAACTACTATAATTGCAATAAAAATAAAGATCACTATGGGTTGCCTGCCATAAAGCGCTTGGTTTAACGTCATCAGTCCAACCTATTCACGTATTATTCAAGTTGATTGATCATTAAAACCTATTTAAAATTTGGTCTTTTACCCTCAAAATATGATTTTAATCTATGTTCATTTACTTTAAATCTATTTTCAGTCTTTTGATCTTCAATTTCAACAGCTCGGTAAGTATAAACTTGAGTAACAGTAAAGGGTCCTAACCAACGAGACTTCAATTTCGTAGGGAATAACTTCAGCCTTGTATTGTAAAGCAAAACTTCTTGTTCTGGTTCAAAGTTTTTCTGGTTAATCTTCTCATCATGCCACAACTTTAGTTTCTCCATATAAATTTTGTCGTTATCATAATATTCATTTCTTAATTCTTCCAATTCATTCAATTGTAACAGTCTTCTCACCAGCATCTTTCAAATTATAATTGAATTCTTTAATCGCCCAATATGCTTTATGCCCCAATTCTACTCGTAAGTGATAAGTCTTTAAAAAAATTAGCCTGTAAGGTGTCATTCTGATTGGATTTTTATAAGCAGTCCTGTAAGCCCATAATGCGGTATCCAATCTAGTGGACCAATCTAATCTACTAAGGTTTACAGTCTTTTCAAGTATTTTTTTAATCTCTCTATTAAAAACTTCAGCTAACCCACTAGTTTGAGGGTGATAGATAGTAGAGATTCTATGAATAATATTAAACTTTTCTGCCAATCTCTGAATATATTTTTTCCTAAAATGGGATCCTCCGCCAGTGATAATCATTCTTGGCATTCTGTATCTAGTGAAAATATTTTTCATAAAAAATCTTGAAACACTTTTAGTGTCACAACAAGGAAAAGCTTGTGCTTCAATCCACTTTGAAATGTAGTTTACTGCAATTAATATGTATAATTTCCCAAATGAAGGAATAAATTGTCCCATAAAATCTAATCCCCAAACATGAAAGATCTCGACTTCTAACTAAAAATTCAGAGGCATTTCATTTCTTCTAGATATAGTGCTACTCGTTGGCATCGATCACAAGTTTTTATGTATCTATAAACATCTCAAAAGATAGTAGGCCAATAGAATCCAGCTTGTAAAATTTTATAAGCAGTTTTATCAATCTCAAAATATCCTGCAAAATCAGAATCATGACATTTCTGAATGATTAGCTCAGTTTCTTCATAAGGTACACATCTACTCATAATAAGAGCCTTACATTGTTTATATAAATAAGGCTCATCACAAAAATATGCTTCCACATCATGAATGAATTTTCTTTGTTGTTGAAATGTCAGCATGGGTGGTAAAATATCACTTACAATATAATTAACAATATTAGCATGCAATGGTATTTTCCACTCATTAATATTATAAAGTTTTTCATCAGGGAAACTATCTGTAATTTCATTGTCGGTGTCAGATAATTCATGATTTTATAATCTCAATAAATGATCAGCAAATTGATTGTCAGTTTCCTTTCTATCAATAACCATAAGATCAAAACAAATGATCAATAATTTGATTATCAGTTCCCTTTCTATCAATAACCACAAAATCAAATTCTTTCAAAAGTATCCATCTAATCAACCTTGGTTTGGCATCCTTCTTTTGCATCAGATATTTAATAGTAACGTGATCAGTGTGCACAACACATTTAGTCCCAATTAAATAAGATCTAAATTTGTCTAAAACATACACAATAGCCAGTAATTCTTTTTTAGTAACAATATAGTTAATTTGAGCATCATTAAGGGTTTTACTAGCATAGTATATAACTTTCAAAATCTTTTCAACCTTTGTCCAAGAACAGCTCCAATAGCATAATCACTAGCATCACACATCAGTTCAAATGGTTATTCCCAGTTAGGTGAAACTATAATAGGGGCTGTGATTAATTTTTTCTTTAATAAATCAAAGGCATTTAAACAGTTTTTCAGTGAATTCAAATTTCTTGTCCTTTTCTAAAAGTTGGCATAGAGGTTTAGTAGTTTTTGAAAAATCTTTAATAAATCACCTGTAAAAACCAACATGTCCAATAAAACTCCTAACCTCTCTTACATTAGTAGGAGGTGTTAGTTTAGATAAAACTTGAATTTTTGCAGGGTCTGCTTCCATACCATTTTTTGAAATTTTATGCCCCAACACAATTCCTCCTGCAACCATAAATTGACATTTCTCCTAATTTAGAACTAAATTAGTTCTCTCGCATAACTCCAAAATTTTTTCAAGATAATTTAATCATGCGTCAAATGCCCAAATATAGAGAAATCATCCATAAATACTTCCAATCCATCATCAATTAACTTACTAAATATAGAAATCATACATCTCTGGAATGTTGTAGGTGCATTACATAATCTGAAAGGCATTCTTCAAAAAGCAAAAGTTCCATAAGGACTAGTAAATGTCATCTTTTCTTGATCCTCAGGAGCAATAAGAATCTGATGGTAACCGTTATATCCATCTAAAAAATAAAAATTATTGTGCCCAGCAAGTTCTATCTACTATTTGGTCTAAAAATGGTAAAGGGAAGTGATCTTTCTTAGTGGCAGTGTTTATTTTTTTATAATCAATGCAAATACGTCACCCAATAACTTGCCTGATAGGTATTAATTCATTATTCTCTTTTGTTTCAACAGTCACTCCTCCTTTCTTAGGAACACAATGAATTAGACTTACCCAAGCACTATCTGAAATAGGATATATAATTTCAGTGTCTAACCATTTCAAAATTTCTTTCCTAAATAATTCTTTCATCATCGGATATATAATTTCAGTGTCCAACCATTTCAAAATTTCATTCTTGACTACTTCTTTCATCATTGAGTTTAATCTCCTTTGTGGATCAACTCTTGGTTTATATTGTTCATCCAGTATAATTCTATGCATACAGATCTTTGTGGATCAACTCTTGGTTTATATTGTTCATCTAATATAATTTTGTGCATACAGATCGAATGACTGTATATAATTCTAGTGTCTAACCATTTCAAAATTTCCTTCTTAATTACTTCTTTCATCATCGGCTTTAATCTCTTTTGTGGATTACTCTTGGTTTATATTGTTCATCTAATATAATTTTGTGCATACAAATTGAAGGACTGATTCCTTTAATATCCATGGTTTATATTGTTCATCTAATATAATTTTGTGCATACAGATTGAAGGACTAATTCCCTTAACAAAATTGCCTTCTTAACTACTTCTTTCATCATTGGATTTAATCTCCTTTGTGGATCAACTCTTGGCCATCTAGTATAATTTTGTGCATACAGATCGAAGGACTGATTCCCTTAATATCAGCTAAGGTCTAACCAAAAGCTTTCTTATATCTTTTTAATGTAGCTAAAAGTTTTTGCTCTTGCAAATCATTTAATTTTGAAGATATAATAATAGGTAATGTAGATGAGTTTCCTAGAAACACATACTTCAAGTGGTTAGGCAATATTTTTAACTCAAGTTCAGGTGGTTTTATAATTGATTCTTGCAAATCATTTAATTCTGAAGACATAATAACAGGTAATGTAGATGAGTCTCCCAAAAATACATACTTCAAGTGGCTAGGTGTATTTTCAACTCAAGTTCAGGTGGTTTTATAATTGATGGAACTAGATTCTTATCAGCATTTTTTGTAATATCCAACATCTCAAATCTTTCAATTGACGGAACTAGATTCTTATCAGCATTTTTTGTAATATCCAGCATCTCAAATCTTTCCTAAACATAATTTAATTCTTCATTTTCTATTTCGTTCAAAATACCTTCATCACTATCTTTAAATTATCTTTCTCTTCAAAATGTTCTTTAAAATGCTCATTCAATAGATGTTCACTAATTTCCATGCGAAAACATTCATTATCTCTTTCAATTATAGGGTATTTCAAAGATTTCACAATGTTAAAAGTCACTTCTTGATCATTAACTCTCATAGTTAATTCTCCTTTTTGAACATCTATCATAGCTTTTCCAGTAGCTAAAAATGGTCTCCCTAAAATGATAGGTATTTCTTTATCTTCCTCCATATATAAAATAATGAATCCACAGAAAATATAAATTTATCAACTTTTACTAACACATCTTCAATAACTCCCTTAGGATATGTAACGAAATGATCCGCTAACTTAAGAATTATAGAAGTAGGTGAGAATTCTTCTAATCCTAATCTTTTGAAAATTGATAGAGGCATAGGATTAATGCTGGCTCCCAAATCACATAAAGCTCTTCGATAAAATTTTTCACCGATAGCACAAGGTATAGTGAAACTACATGGATCTTTTACTTTTTCAGGAAGCTTTTTCTAAATAATTGGTGAACTTCCTTTTCTCATTGAGAATATCTTTCACAACTACACACTTTGCTAAGAGCAACAGTTTCATTATCGGTGAACTTCCTTTTCTCATTGAATTGCACTACACTCTTCGCTAAGTGCAACAGCCTCATTATCAATGAACTTCCTTTTCTTGTTCAAATTGCACTGCACTCTTCGCTAAGTGCAACAGTTTTGTTATCCGTGAACTTCCTTTTCTTGTTCAGTATATCTTTCATAAATTTCACATAATTGGGCTGCTCTAAAGCTTCTACAAAGGGAATATTTACCGTTAATTTCTTAAGAATTTCTAAAAACTTAGAAAATTGTTTATTTTGTTTATGTTGCTTTATTCACCGTTAACTTCTTAAGAATTTCTAAAAATTTTGAAAATTTTTTATTCTGTTTATGTTGCTTCAGTCTTTAAGGAAATGGCGTTTCTAAAAATTTTGAAAATTGTTTATTCTGTTTATGTTGCTTCAATCTTTGAGGAAACGGCGGTGGAGGTTCTCCGTAATTTTCATTGGTGTAAATGGATACTCTAAATTTGGGTATTCATGATCCTTTTCTTTTTCGGATGTAAGTGGATATTCTAATTCTGGGTATTCATGATCCTTTTCTTTTTCTGTATCCACTTTCTATTTTTCAGTTTCCGTTTCTTTCTGTACTCTTGTTTCCAATTCTTTTCCACTTCATAATTGTATTGCTTTTATTTGTTCTTTTATTTGATCTTTAGGATTTGGTTCCATAGTACTAGGAAAAGTTCCTAATGTTCGGTTACTAAGTGCAGTAGCGATATGCCCTACCACAGTACTAGGAAAAGTTCCTAATGTTCGGTTACTAAGCACAGTAGTGATATGCCCTAATTGTAATATTCTTAATAGCAGCTCCTTGATTTTGTAATTGATTTCCTTGAATTTGTAATTGATTTCCTTGATTCTAAGAAAAAGTTCCTAATGTTCGGTTACTAAGCGCAGTAGCGATATGTCCCAATTGGTTTTCAATGCTTGATTTTGTAATTGATTTCCTTGAATTTGTAATTGATTTCCTTGATTCTGCAATTGTTAATTTATGTTTAATATCTCTCTTCCATAGACAACTTCTTTTCCTTAATTTGAGTGTTACTGTTAAATCCTGGAGGATAAGAAGGTCTATAGTTAACATTTCCTTGGTTGGATGAATTTCCTAATGGGTTCACTAGGTTGTTCGCCCATTATTAGGTTGTCAAGATTGTTATTCCAATTAAAATTTGGATGATTATTCCAACCTGGGTTATAATAGTTCAAATAAGGATTGCTGGGTCTATTGATAACATTTAAAGTCTCATACAAAGGTTGAACATCCATAAATTGCCCAGATGAATTCTCTTCCATCATAGTAGGTGTTGGAGAATAAATCATTCCATAATGATCTAATTTCTCTGATATTGCAGCAATCTGTGAAGCTAACATAGATATTGCATCAAAATCATGGATATTGGCTACTCTTTTAGGATTTACCCTTTCAGAGGACCATTGACAATTGTTGGTAGTCATCTCTTCTATTAACGAATAAGCCTCATCAAAAGGTTTTGACATTAAAGAACCACCAGCCGCAACATCTATAATCGATCTAAGTGATCCCACAAATCCATTATAAAAATTTTGAATTATCAACCAATCTGGTAACGAATGATGAGGGCAACTCCTAAGAAGATCTTTAAATCTCTCCCAAGCTTCATATATTCACTCTCCATCAATCTGACAGGATGATGTTATATCATTTCTAAGTTTAGCAGTTTTTGATGGAGGGAAATATTTAGATAAAAATTTCTGTGAAAGTTCTCCCCAAGTTCTAATAGATCCTGGTGCTAACAAATTTAACCACATCTTAGCCTTATCCCTTATNAGAAATTACAATGCTGCAGAAATACAACATTGCAGATACACACATATGATCAGAAAGACTTACCAGTTACATGTTCACTTATCATTCAGGTAATAGGGATTCTACGTTGCTCAACTTTAGAGTGTTTTGCTCTTATCGACTGATCAATATTGGTATATAAACCATCAATACCTCAGTTTCCTGTGGGATTATAATGAATAAGAATTCTAAAGCTGGACCCATCCCCAATCTAAATTCTTGTACCCCCTTCTGATTTTTCATATGCTTATTACTTAACTTTTTATTGAAACATACATGTTACATTTTTTGTTTAATTGCAACTATTTGCTTAATCTTTAATATACACTTGTGCTACATGGTTGCAATTCTTTTTAAGCTTCGCCATAGTCGACAAGTATGCACTGACCTTCTCTTTTTTTATTGCATTTTATTATTCATATTTCCTAATACATGCAATATTATTCTATTGTTATTTACCGCACTTCACTACATATGCTCTGTCATACATGCAATATTATTATTTTGGTATTCTTTACTATGCTTCCAACATATTTTTATAGCACTCTAGGATAACAAATGTAGAACATATGTTTAGAATTGAAACCTTATAATACATAGTAAACATACTTTTTTTAAAAATTTCAACACCTTTTTAAAATTTCATAACTATGTTTTTTTAATTACAAATAATGTTTTAAAACTTCAATAAATTAATAATAACATAATAATAATTCATCTTTTTTTCGATTTACAAGAATTTCTCGGATGAGGTAACTTGCGATTGCTAACGAAAATTCTCCAGTCTAAATGAGCCTAATGATTTGTTTAGACTAAGTAAATCCAAAATTAACAGTGATGTCGAGATGATGGAATCATGAGATCTTAACCGGTGTCGCTTAACATAAAATAAAATCTTTCATTTTTTCTTCAACAACGATGAACACCATTTCAAACACTAACAACAATGACTTAGGATAGACCGTTCTAAGCATCATTCTTTCCTCTACTCTTTTCTCGAAACAAGGCGATGACACGATCGAGCGGTGGACAATCTTCGAACGATGATCGAGACTACAACATGAAGTAAAGGATGATTTTCAACGGAATCGTTCAATAGGCTTAAACAACTTAAACCCCTTTAGGACTTTGAGGTTGTTTGTCTAGAACGACATAAATCCTTACATTATCTTTTAGGCTTTTGTGCGATCATATATCGCGTGAATATAAGTTTCAAACTCTTTTTAGAGTTCCGATGTTGTCGTTCAGTACGACATAAATACTCCTATATTTCTGGGCTTTTTTGCATATGTCGTGCAAATATAAGTCCCAAATTTTAATAAATTGCAAGATTGGAACATTATAATTTCTCTTTTAAAGATATAAAGACAAATCATATGTTAGTTTGAGATGTCACTGAATTTTTGACATTTACTATTCAATCATTCAGATTCCAAAAATAACTATTCATATTTGATCTATACTCCCTCGACTTTTTCTACAAACGACTATAAAAACTCAACTTTAATTTCTTGAAGAAGAAACTTCTGATCTTAATCGATAGTTTTCTTAAGTGACTTTAGTCATTTAAGATGAACTTGACCAAAGGGTGGATCACATTTGGTCTAGCACTAGGTTAAAGGCCGCGGGAAAGCCCAATTTTTATTGGGGAGGAAGTTTTAAGTCTTGGGGTGTCAGTAATTTTTTTCAAAAATTGAAACTACTTTTCAAGATTTAATATGTATGTATATTTAACTTTAATTTTGAAAATAGTATTTTAATTCTGAAAAATGAGACCAAATTGATCCCACATTTATTTAATAATTTAGATAGTTGAGCACGATACCACAAGTAATACGCTATCCCGATGACAAATATATCACTTGTTAGGAGGCTTAACCACATAAACTAAAGAGTCTTGTGACAGTCGTTTGGTTTGAAAACCTTTTTGTATGACTGACAAGTTTCCCTACTTAATATGAAGATTAGGTAGGGTTTATATTACCTGAGTTACTAATTCCCTATAGAGGCAAGCCCCTATAGCTAATTACATCTTAAATGACCGAAGTCACTTAAACAAACTCTCGATTAAGATTAGGAGTTTCGTCTTCAAGAAATTAAAGTAGACTTTTTACGATCGTTCGTAGAAAAAGTCGAGGGAGAATAGATCAAATAGGAGTAATTATTTTTGGAATCCGAATGAGTGAATAGTAGGAGATGTCAAAAAGTCAATGATCTCAAACTAACCTATGATTTGTCTTTACATATTTGAAGGAGAAATTATAATGTTTCAATCTTGCAATTTATTAAAATTTGGGACTTATATTTGCACGACATATGCAAAAAAGTGCAAGAATATAGGAGTATTTATGTCGTAATGAACGACAACCTCGAAACTCTAAAAAGAGTTTGGGACATATTCACGCGATATATGCACGAAAGCCTAAAGGATAGCGTAAGAATTTACGTCGTTCTAGACGAACAACCTCAAAGTCTTAAAGAGGTTTAAGTTGTTTAAGACTATGGAACGATTCAGTTGAAGATTATCCTTCACTTCATGTTGTAGTCTCGGTCGTCGTCCGAAGATTGTCCACCACTCAATCATGTCATCGCCTCGTTCCGAGAAAAGATGAGGAGAGAGCGATGCTTAAAACAGTCTATCCTAAGTCATTGTTGTTAGTGTTTGAAATGATGTTCATCGTTGTCTAAGTCATTGTTGTTAGTGTTTGAAATGATGTTCATCGTTGTTGAAGAAAAGATGAAGGATTTAATTTTATGTTTAGCGACACTGGTTAAGATCTCATGATTCCATCATCTCAATATCATTGTTAATTTTAGATTTACTTAGTCTAAACAAATCATTAGGCTCATTTAAACCGTAGAATTTTTGTTAGCAACCTGAGGTTACCTCATTCGAGAGATTCTCGTAAATCCAAAAAAGGTGAATTATTATTATGTTATTATTAATTTATTGAAGTTTTGAAACATTATTTGTAATTAAAAAAACAACGTTAGTTAGAAAATTTTGAAAATGTGTTGAAATTTATAAAAAAAAAGTATGTTCACTATGTATTATAAGGTCTCAATCCTAAACAAATGTGTGCTATAAAAATATGCTGTAAGCATAGTAAATAATAACAAAATAATATTATTGCATGTATGACAGAGCATATGTAGTGAAGTGCGGTAAATAACAAGAGAATAATATTGTATGTATTAGGAATTATGAACAATAAAGTGCAGTAAAAAAAGAAAAGGTCAATGCATACTTGTCGACTATGACGAAGCTTAACAAGAATTGCAATAATGTAGCACAAGTGTATATTAAAGATTAAGCAAATAGTTGCAAATTTTTTTTTAAAATTTAACATGTATGTTTCAATAAAAAAAGTTAAGTGATAAACATATAAAAAATCAGAAGGGGGTACAAGAATTTAGATTGGGGATGGGCTCAGCTTTAGACTTCTCATTCGTTATAATCCCACAGGAAACTGAGGTATTGAAGTTTATATACCAATATTGATCAACAAATACGAGCAAAACACTCTAAAGTTCGGCAACTTCGAATCCCTATAACTTGAATGACAAGTGAACATGTAACAGGTAAGCCTTTCCGATCATATGTGATGTATCTGCAATGTCGTATTTCTGCAACATTGTACTTTCTAAATTTTCGGCAACCAATGTTACGAAGCTATAGTTCACAAGTCATTCAAAGTTGTGGTTGAATCTACCAACAACCTAAAGAAGTGAGAAGGGCAACTACTAGTCAAATATTAGTTATTAAAGAATTTCAGCTATATAAGCATGAATATTGTGTGTACATCATTGCCCTTAACCTTAAACCTTCTAACTTATAGCTCTCCCGATGATTCATATATCGTCATATTATGAATGTTTCCACTTGAACTTGAGCATTTCCAAAATTGCGTCATATTATGAATGTTTCCACTTGAACTTGAGCATTTCCAAAATTGATGTTTGGAAATGCATATGAGAATGTTATGAAAGTTTGCATGTCTAGTATTCAATTGTCATATATTTATGTTTGACACCAAACTTTAACATTTTCTTTGCATGAAAAGATGTATTTCACTTTTAAAATATAAGTGAAAGTAGTATTTGTGACATAATATAAGGAATAATGAATCTGAATTGCATATAAAAAAAATTAAATTTAACTGTTGAATATGTAAGGACGCAAGAATTGTATGCTGCATATTAAACTTTCTGAATACTGAACTAATTGACAGCATAACATAAGAATGACTCACATAACTTTGATAGAAGAACATCTCAATGCTTATTATATACAATCTCTAACAGAAATTTGAAGTTTATCCGTATTCGAGTGTTTTTTTTTGAAAGGATGTGCCATAGAAAAATTTTAGTGTTAGACATATGAGCACATAATGATTGCATGAGTAAAGCGGTACACATGAAAATTATAGTTTGGGTGTTAGAAATGTAGATGCAAAAGAACTGTGTGGTATATAAGTAAATGCTCCAATAAAAAAAAAACTATAGAACAAGTATGGGTCTAGCAAAGCTCCATGATAAACTTTCCAAATGCTGAAATAATTGACAGCATAACATAAGAATGAGTCACATAAGTTCGCATAGAAGAACATATCAATACTTATTATATAAATCTCTAACAGAAATTTGAAGTTTATCCATATCCGAGTGTTTTTTTTTTGAAAGGATGTGCCCCATAAAAAACTTTTAGTGCTAGATATATGAGCATATAATGATTGCATGAGTAAAGGTGTACACATGAAAATTGTAGTTTGGGTGTTAGAAATGTAGATGCAAAAGAACTGCATGGTATAAAAGTAAATGCTCCAATAAAAATATAAAAGTAAATGCTCCAATAAAAATATAAAAGTAAATGCTCCAATAAAAAAAACTACATAGAACAAGTATGGGGTCTAACAAAGCTCCTAATTAAGGTGTTCATCCCAATCATCATTAAACCTGAAACTCAGTCAAACATTCATCCACATGTTTATCATGATAATCATGTCCTGGAACAAAGCACGAGCAATGTAATTGGGAAACCATTAAAGAATTCAACATCCACTAAAAAAAGTCTAAAATTGCACCAAAATAAGAAAAAAAATTCTAAGAGTAGATTGAGAAATAAAAAAAAGGTAGCTACCATTATCATTATATGAAAGGATGTGCCCCATAAAAAACCGTGTTAGACATATGAGCATATAATGATTGCATGAGTAAAGCTGTACACATGAAAATTATAGTTTGGGTGTTAGAAATGTAGATGCAAAAGAACTGCATGGTATAAAAGTAAATGCTCCAATAAAAAAAAAAACTATATAGAACAAGTATGAGTCTAACAAAGCTCCTAATTAAGGTGTTCATCCCCATCATCATTAAACCTGAAACTCAATCAAACATTCCTCCACATGTTTATCATGATAATCATGTCCTGGAACAAAACATGAGTAATGTAATTGGGAAACCATTAAAGAATTCAACGTCCACTAAAAAAAAGTGTAAAATTGCACTAAAATAAGAAAAAAAATTCTAAGAGTAGATTGAGAAATAAAAAAAAAGGTAGCTACCATTATCATTATATGATGATAATCTATGTAAAACATTGTAATGAACTTCGTGAATTTACAACACAACTTGCATCCTCAAGTTTTCATTATATTATAAAAATGCCATAAAGGTCATGAGTTATTTTATTCACAATGTCGATAAATGGTCCATAAAAAAAATTTGGAAATTCAGAGAGAGCATTAAGAAAAATAAAAAAAAGAATAGGCAATTACATACATAGCACCCAATTCAAATATATTCATATCTAACACCCAAATATTTCATATAGCATAAAAAAAATGATCATTTTAACTTTTAAAATGTTGAACACGCCTCCTTTCCCTTTTCATGCTAGGCAAGATGGTACAGATGTAAAAATCGAAGTTTAGGAGTTAGATATGTAAGTGCATAGGAATTAAGTGGTTTGCATGTAAATCTTCCAACTACAAAATAGCCATAAAAGGGAATATGATAACTATCCTGCTTAACAAACATCTGTTCCAACTTTATGGTTGTCGAAAAGAAGACCAGATGAATGCATCAACTATATGTACATCAGATTTGAATCAACAACACTATTTCCTAGCCTAAAAATTTTCAAGAAAACATTACAGCTTTCAACATCAGAGAGATGTGACATGGTTATGTTTCTATTTGTTACAGCAAAACCGAGCAAAAAAAAAAAGCTTTAAGAACAAGAAAACCCTCTGATAGATGCTGTGAAAAAAAAATGAATTGAAAAAATATTCTCGTTGTATTGGCCGCCACAAACTAGAGATTTGCATTGCAAAGCTTCACGTGTTTGACAAATAGACAATATAAGAACCATTCTTGTAATGATATTAAAAAACGAGATGCTCAGAATAGTCCCTTTTTTACAAGAAAACAAAAGTAAGACAAGAAAAGTAAACATAGACTCATTTGAAAATGTCAGTAATGAATAATGTCGGATCAAAAGTAGAAAATGCACCATTGCACCATTGCGGTTTGGATAAATGATTAAAGAGTGTTAAATGAGATACTAATCCTTTAGTTTTCTTCATATTGCTTCTTTTGCCTTTTTAATCCATCAACGCTAATTTTATGCGTCCATCCTACTCGGTGCATTTTCTGCTCTTCAATTTTATTGCATCTATTAAACCACATAGAGTCTACAAGAGACAATGAAAGCAAATAACAAAGGCATGGAAACCGGTTGTCTGCATGCAAAACTTCCCAAGATCTCCTTGCCACGTCTGCCTAGGCATAAGATATCATCAGAGCCCTTCCAAAAATCATTAATAAAGATTTAGATGTTAAGCAAATCCATAAGGTATAAAAATACTCAAATGCATCTGCGGCTGCATATCATCAGAGCCCTTCCAAAAATCATTAATAAAGATTTAGATGTTAAGCAAATCCATAAGGTATAAAAATACTCAAATGCATCTGCGGCTGCATATCATCAGAGCCCTTCCAAAAATCATTAATAAAGATTTAGATGTTAAGCAAATCCATAAGGTATAAAAATACTCAAATGCATCTGCGGCTGCATATCATCAGAGCCCTTCCAAAAATCATTAATAAAGATTTAGATGTTAAGCAAATCCATAAGGTATAAAAATACTCAAATGCATCTGCGGCTGCATATCATCAGAGCCCTTCCAAAAATCATTAATAAAGATTTAGATGTTAAGCAAATCCATAAGGTATAAAAATACTCAAATGCATCTGCGGCTGCATATCATCAGAGCCCTTCCAAAAATCATTAATAAAGATTTAGATGTTAAGCAAATCCATAAGGTATAAAAATACTCAAATGCATCTGCGGCTGCATATCATCAGAGCCCTTCCAAAAATCATTAATAAAGATTTAGATGTTAAGCAAATCCATAAGGTATAAAAATACTCAAATGCATCTGCGGCTGCCCACATTGGTTCCCGATTTCTATATGAATTGCTCCAATGATAAAGAAGTTTATGTTCAATTCCTTTTATCATTTTCATTATCATTTTGAGCTTGTAAATCCTTCAAACCAAGCTAGGCATAAAGGCTCTCAAGGAATCATAATACTTGAGATAAATAGATGAAACCCATATCATAAACACAATTTATACAAATATAGTAAAATATTAGAAAAAAAAGATAAGAGAGATTAAGAAAGAAAAGCCACCATAGATATGATCGATTCATTATGGATGAAGTAGACTTTTTATTCCAATATTATTCTATTTTAAATAGCATAAAATTCTCTATTTTTGTATACCTCACATGCCCAATTCATACAACTTATACTTGAGATAAATAGATGAAACCCATATCATAAACACAAAATTTATACAAATATAGTAAAATATTAGAAAGAAAGGTAAGAGAGATTAAGAAAGAAAAATCAACATATATATGATTGATCCATTGTGGATGAAGTAAACTTTTTATTCCATTATTATTCTATTTTAAACAACATAAATTCTCTATTTTTGTATACCTCACATGCCCAATTCAGACAACATTAGACTTTTGAAAAATAGATGAAACTCATATCATAAACACAAAATTTATACAAATATAGTAAAATATTAGAAAGAAAGGTAAGACAGATTAAAAAAGAAAAGCCAACATAGATATGCTTGATTCATTGTGGTTGAAATAGACTTTTTATTCCAATATTATTCTATTTTAAACAACACAAAATTCTCTATTTTTGTATCTCTATACACACCTCTCACATGCCCGATTCAGACAACATTAAACCCACACTCTATAATAAATCCACAAGGCATGGTATGGACCAAAAGGTTTCTCATGTCTCATTCTATTTATTGTTTCAATTCCCATATCTCACTTCCTTGGCATAATAAAATCCAGAACTCTTTCTTTTCAAGCTCATCATATTCATACGAGCAACAACCATATGTTATCACTTTTTTCTTTAAAACAAAAGAAGAGGTTCATTCTTTAAACAAAACCAATCTCTTCCCCTTATTCGTATAAGTACTATTGAGAAGATTCTCCTCCATTAAATTGATAATGAAAGTTAACTTACTGCCTCAATATCCATGAATGATGCGGCCAAAAGATCATAGCCTTTAGCTAAATTAATGAGCTTAAAAGATACCCTAGCTAAAGGCACATACAAGCACATGCATATCATGCATGATTTTTGTAGCCCTTAGAGGAGTAAATATAGTGCCCTTTTTTTAAAAAAAAATTTATCCTTAGCAAGTGTATTAAAGCTAGCAGCCCAAGAATCTCTAGCACAAATGCCTAATCTTGCAACTAAATATGAAATATTATAGCAGAGAAACCCAAAAAAATAAAAAATAAAAAATAACATCTCAGCAACCAAATAAGCAACCATACAAAGATATCGAGCAACCAAAGAAGATCTCTAAACAACCAAGCCAAAATGCCTAATTAATCAAGCAAGAATGTCGAGTAACCAAGCGAGAGATCTAAGCAATCAATAAATAGCAAGACTATCAAACCGGCAAAATAGCAAAGGATGCATATAGGCAAAATCCTTTTTCAAGGCAACTTCATCCCGGATTTATCAGATTTACTAAATCCCATTTAACCTAAATCTTATAGGTAACCAACACCATACAAAAAAAAACATCAGATAACAAATTCTTAAAGCCATAAACAACACCTCTGCAGCCTTACTAGGCTATGCTAAAAAAGAAATGAGTCAAAGGAAAAGAACCAAACAACAGATCGAGCAAATACGAAAAAAAAAGGTCAAGCAAACAAGAGGGAAAGCCACCATTCGAGCCAAAACTGAGCAACCTACAAGAACTTCGAGCAAACCAGCAGAACTATTAGACAAACATACATGAATATCGGGCAACCAATAGGAATACCGAGCAATCGAGCCCATGCTGACTCGCCAAGGACAAATACAAATAGAGGTTAGAAAAACCAACACAAACTACAAACCCTAAGCTCTTGAGACCAAAATCCCTTTTGCAATTTTGAGAGGAGGAGAAGACACAAGAGAGGGAGAGGTGGAGAAGACTCAAGAGAGGGAGAGGTGGCCACACCCTAAAACCTTCAAGAGAGTTAGGGGATCGATCAAGCAGCTAGGTTTCGAGGGGTGAGGGGGAGAGAGGATCGACCAAATGATGAGAGTCGTTTGGGCATGCGAAAAAAAAGGGAGGAGAGAGCCGTTGGGGCATGCAAAAAAAAAGGAGAGAGCCGTTGTGAAGATGATATCGTGGGTTTATAATGGGGGGATAATAATAATAATAATAATTATTATATTTCATTTGAATTCGTCAATCCGCGTTCGATTCACTCGTGCACGAAACCATATTGAAATGAACGTTCTTCGTAGGTAAAATCGACGTCTCGGACACCCTCACACAGTCTGTTTTGTCATCTGGAGTCGTCATGACAAGTTTGTCGATGATCGAGTCAATGCACTAAGTGACAAATGCGATGCGTCGAGCCGATTAGAGTCGTTTGACAAGCGAAAAGTAGACCGGTCCTTGCTATGCGATGACAGAAGTCAAGCAGAACGGTTTCGGTAGTGAGTCAGTCAACCCGTGCCGAAGAATCTCGAATTCGTATTATGACGTGTTCATTTCAATTTTTTTAAAATTTAATGTTGATTTTAGATAGTGACATATGTGTGGATTATGGTGTTTATGGATATATTGTGTAAATTGCGGTGCTCATTTTTTTTCAATTATGACATGTTCATTTCATTTTTTTTTTGAATTTGATGTTGATTTTAGGTAGTGACGTATGTGTGGATTATGGTGTCTATGGATATATTGTGTAAATTGCGGTGCGTCGAAGAATGAAAACTCCAAGTCCAAAAAGTATTCCTAGTGCATTTTCAATCCTTATAGGACCCCGCCTTAACTTTCAATATGTTGGTTCTAATCAAAACAAATAGATATTGAAGATTTGAAACCACACATATTAGACTTAAGGGGAGTCATGGAACATTTTGAATTTCTAATTGGGGGTGGGTCCCATTGCTAGTCCTCTAGAAGAGTCAATAGAAAAGTCTTGTGGCTAGATCTTAAGTTTTAGGAGAAGAATTTTGACCTCACCAAAAATGAAGTCAATAAATAGACTCTCAATAGGTGTGGTGTGTTGGACAAGCACACCCCACGTATGGTGTTGACCAAATCAATCAACCAAATTCGAAGGATTATCAGGGCCAAAATATTTACGATGGAATACAGATCAAATTTTATTTGAATTGAATTTTAGCTAGAAGTTTAAGAGTTTCCGGTGTGGCTTGACGTATCTGGAGAAAAGGACCGAATGTAACCTTCATTCATGAATTCGATTTTGTTTGTTCATCCATCATTTTTTCTACCTTTTTTTTTATTTTGAAAATGGCAAGTGTCGAACATTTATGCTGATAATTTTGTACTTCGGTGACAATTTGTGGAATTGCAAAATTGCGGAAATTGGTGGGATTTAAGGAATTACAAAATTTTGTGGAAGAATGGGATGACGGAAATGTGCGAAAGTTTATGGAATTGTGGAAATTTGTGGCGGACATATGGAATTGTGAGAATTTGTGGTGGAATTTATGATAAAATTAAGAAGGAAAGCGCCGAGACTTACATCCGACTCAAAAAAACTGATCAAAGAAATTTAAATTTGAAGGAATCGGGGGCCTTAACATCCCACAAATGGGGGACTCACACCGATCCTCTTGAAGAAATCAAAAGCCTTAACATCCACAAAAGGGGGACTCACATCGATCCTCATAGATTTAATTTTGAAGGAAACAGAAGCCTTAACATCCACAAAGAGGAGACTCACACCGATCCTCATAGATTTGAATTTTGAAGGAATCAGAAGCCTTAACATCCACAAAGGGGGGACTCACATCGATCCTCAGAGATTTGAATTTACGAATTTACAGATTGCAGGAATTTATGAGATTATGGTGACTGCAGAGTTTTGAAGAGATTTGGAGACTTGTGAAGTTACAAAATTGTGAAAATTTATTGAGATTTGTGAAGTAGTAAAATTGTGAAGAATTTGTTGAGATTTGTGAAAATTTATGAAGTGCGGAGTTTTGTGAGAATGTGAGTGCAGAGATTCACAATGTTTGGTGTGAAATCTTGCAGAGATTGTTGTGAAAATTTGTGGGGAAGCAGAAGTTTATAGATTTGTGGAAAATTTATGAAATTAAGAATGTTTGTGGAATTTTTAATACTTGGGAAGATTTGTGAGAATTTATTGTGATTATGGAGCAAGCAAAGGTAGGTAAAAGGGTGTAGAAGGGATGCAGTTTTATAGAATAGAACCAGTCAAACCTGTTTTACACGACACTAAAGACTAAGAAGAGCGCGGTTCTGTATAGATAGAGCCAACTAGCCTCTTCTATGCGAGACGAGGATCCAGAGCCTCTTGTGGAAGAAGACTTTGGCCCGAGAAGAGAAATGACGATAGCGATAAATTGAGAAGACTTGACTCTAGCCAGATCGAAATTTAAGTTTGAATTTTTATTTTAATCTATTTTGATTTCATTTGACGCGTTTCTGAAGTTTCGATTTTTTTAATTTTCTTTATTTATTTTATTTCATTTCATTTATTTTTTTGTTTTAATTTCATTTTAATTTGTTTTGATATTTTTTTTATCCAATTTGATTCAAGTTTTGTGAGTTATTTAGTTACATTCTTTTTATTTAGGATTTGGACCCAGTTTTGAGACAAGCGCAGCATCAACACTTCTAAGAACAAGATCTCGTTTTTGAAACATTATGAGACGCGGTACTTCTTAAGACACTACCACCCATTGATCGGGAGAACATGTGAAAGTTTTAAGGCACTATCAGAGCTATGTTCCTCATGTGACGCTCATTTCTGAATTGTCTTTTCTATGAGCTTTAAACATCCGAGATCAAGACCGGGACGAGGATGAGGAAAGAAGAAACTTGATCGTTGAAGAAAGAGGAAAATTGCGGCCATCGAATCCTGAAAGCGGACATCAACAAGATCTTTGTTAGCCCCAACCCTCCCACCACGACAAAAAAAATTGATTTATTTTGATTTTTTTTTACCCAATTTGATTTAAGTTTTGTGAGTTATTTAGTTATATTCTTTTTACTTAGGATTTGGACCCAATTTCAGACAAACGCGACATCGACACTTCTAAGAACGAGATCTCATTTTTGAAACATTACGAAATGTAGTACTTCTTGAGACACCACTGACCGCGACTTTATATATGCTTAAAAAATATAAGTATTTAATACTGTTGCTAAAAGATTTAATTCCTCAGCAACTGTACCAAAACTTAATAAAGGTTATAGATTCTGCTGCTAAAAGATTTAATTCCTCAGCAACTGCACCAAAAACTTAATAACAATTATAGATTCGATAAAGATGTATATATAAAATATTCAATAATGGTAAAGTCACACTTATCAATGCAAGTATACGATAAATATGGACATAATAAATATTCAATAATTGTAAAGTCACACTTATCAACGCAAGTATACATATCGCAATATGGACGTAATAAATATTCAATAATTGTAAAGTCACACTTATCAACGCAAGTATACGTATAGATGGACGTAATAAATATTCAATAATTGTAAAGTCACACTTATCAACGCAAGTATACGTATCGATCAGATTTAATTCCTCAGCAACTGCACCAAAACTTAATAACAGTTATAGATTCGATAAAGATTTACTCACTCAATCACTCCCTGACAACGGCGCCAAAAACTTGACAGTGACTTTTTATATGCTTAAAATATAAGATAAATATGGATGAAACGGCGCCAAAAACTTCACAGCGACTTTATATATGCTTAAAATATAAGATAAATATGGACAGATTAAATATTCAATAATTGTAAAGTCACACTTATCAACGCAAGTATACGTATCGCTCAAGTAATGNGTTTGAATTATCAACCAATCTGGTAACGAATGATGAGGGCACTTCCTAAGAAGATCTTTAAATCTCTCACAAAGCTTCATATATCGACTCTCCGTCAATCTGACACAACAATGTTATGTCATTTCTAAGTTTAGCAATTTTGGATGGAGGGAAATATTTTGATAGAAATTTCTGTGAAAGTTCTCTCCAAGTTATAATAGATTCTGGTGCTAAAGAATTTAACCACATCTTAGCCTTGTACTTAAGCTAAAAAGAAAAAAGTCTAAGTCTAACAACATCGTTTGAAACTCTGTCATATTTAAGGGTAGCACACAATTCTAAAAAACTAGTGACATAAATTCGGATCTTCATTTGGTGTACCTCCAAATTGATTGTTTTGTACCATTTGGATAATAGTAGGTTTAAGCTTAAATGAATTAGCAGCTACATTAGGATTTTGGATAAATATGTGAATTTCATCAGCTGTAGGATTCACATTATCTCGTAAGGGGTCTAGGTTGGTGTTCATTTTCTATTCCTTGATTGTTCATGTTATTTTCCATTGCATCATAATTTCTAGGTTCTCTTCTCAGTCTTCTAATTTTTCTAACAGTGCGTTGTAATTATGTATCATAGGGTAGAAAATTTTCAGGTTCAAATTTACGCATACAATTTGAATCAGTACACAGAAAATAGTTAACTAAAGATGAAAATAAGTTGCAATTCAAGTAAAAATTTTATAATAATCCTAATTTGTCTGTTACTCGAATTATGATTCTTGTTTACTCCCCGGCTACGGCGTCAAAAACTTGACAGCGACTATATATATGCTTAAAAATATAAGTATTTATTACTGCTGCTAAAAGATTTAATTGCTCAAACTGCACCAAAAACTTAATAACAGTTATAGATTTGATAAAGATGTATGTATAAAATATTCAACAATAGTAAAGTCACACTTATCAACGCAAGTATACATATCGCTCAAGTAATATAGGGCTCTAATGGAGTCCTAGATATCGATCCCACAGGGAGTAATATTAGAACTACGAACTAAGATTTTAGAAAAGCAATACTTTAATCTCAACAATGAAATTCAAATTGCTTATCTGTCACTAATAGGCAATTGAAATAAATATGTAAATGTGATAACCCTTAAATAACTAATTATACTAATAAATTTTTTAATGTGATTTTCAATATATAAGAAAGCATCCTTCTCCTTGTCAAGAAATTACAGTTAATGGATAAAGTGAATCAGTTCAAATTGTGTTGTGCCAAATAAAAGCATACCTATTCTTTATCCTTTGGTCCAAGTGTAAAGAACATTGATTAATCTTATGCTTGGTTATTGAATCTGCAACTAGGCTAGGAGGATACCGGCTCTCACTTCAGAGCTCCCACGTTCCCCTTGCTTGATGGCTAACATCTTTATTTCAACACCCAAACGATAGGATCGAATTGGGGATTTTAGTCTGCCACTCTAAGNGAGTCCTAGATATTGATCCCACAGGGAGTAATATTAGAACTACGAACTAAGATTTTAGAAAATCAATACTTATTCACAGCAATATAATTCAAATTGCTTATCTATCACTATTAGACAATTGAAATAAATATGTAATTTTAATAACTCTTAAGTAACTAATTATATTAATAAAGCTTTTAATGTGATATTCAATATATAAAAAAAAAACATCCTTCTCCTTATCAATATAGTGAATGGATAAAGTGAATCAGTTCAAATTGTATTGTGCCAAATAGGAGCATACCTATTTTGGATAAAATGAATTAGTTCAATTTATATTGTGCCAAATAGGAGCATACCTATTCTTTACCCATCTAATGTGATATTTAATATATAAGAAAACATCATTCTCCTTGTCAAGAAATTATAGTGAATGAAAGTGAATCAGTTCAAATTGTATTGTGCCAAATAGGAGCATACCTATTCTTTACCCTTTGGTGTAGGCATAAAGAATATTTATTAATCCTACGCTTGTTTACTTAATCTGTGGCTAGGTTGGGAGGATACCGGCTCTCACTTCGGAGGCAATCTCCAATTCTACGCCCGATAATATTATTTTCCTATTTATTTGCACCCAACTTCCAAGGTTGACCTCCCTGAATCTTGGATGTAATATTCACTTTAGTTGTAAAACTCAACATATTTTAATAAATTAATTGACCAGATTGAAAGTAAATTAAGATCTAAGTGAAAATATCATCACAACTTCTTTAACATTTTCACGGCTCAACCAATTCAAATTACTNCAGTTCAAATTGTATTGTGCCAAATAGGAGCATACCTATTCTTTACCCTTTGGTCCAGGCATAAAGAATATTCATTAATCCTACGCTTATTAACTGAATCTGTGGCTAGGTTGGGAGGATACCAGCTCTCACTTTGGGTCACTCTAAAATCTCCAATTCTACGCCCGATAATATTATTTCCTTATTTATTTTCACCCAACTTCCAATGCAATCTCCAATTCTACGCCCGATAATATTATTTTCCTATTTATTTGCACCCAACTTCCAAGGTTTCCAAATCTATGCCCGATAATATTATTTCCCTATTTATTTGCACCCAACTTCCAAGGGCTTAACCTCCCTGAATCTTGGATGTAATCTTCACTTTAGTTGTAAAACTCAACATATTTTAATAAATTAATTGACCAGATTGAAAGTAAATTAAGATCTAAGTGAAAAGATCATCACAACTTTAACATTTTCACGGCTCAACCAATTCAAATCACCATTTCACAAATCTCAAGACATGGAGAAAGGTAGAGAAAACTACTCAGAACTCATGGGGAAGACACAACAAAACTCAGAATTCATATATATAAGCAAAGTCATACAAACTACAACAAGTAAATAACACTTATCTCTAATTCCTCCCCAAGCAAACTCCTCAAAGCTCCTCTAAATCTCTTCCTTTCTTTACAGTACACTGAATTCCTCTTCAAAGCGGGAAGAAGGAAGAAACCTCTCNATACAAACTACAACAAGTAAATAACACTTATCTCTAATTCCTCCCCAAGAAAACTCCTCAAAGTTCCTCTGAGTCTCTTCCTTTCTTTACAACACACTGAATTCCTCTTCAAAGTGGGAAGAAGGAAGAAACCTCTCAATTTCTCTCCACTCTTACAATCTCTCGAAGAATTCCTCACAATTAGACTCTCTACACACTACTGGGGCTCTTGGATGTTGTTCTAACCTTCCAACTCCTTGAACTCTTGAGCCTCCCCTTTGTTATCTTTGGCCAAAGTCTTCTTTTAAGGATGTGGATGAGTTTTCCCAAGGGTTGCTTAAGCATCCCTCCAAAACTCATCCACATTCAATGCACCTTTGAACATAATCGCCGATCTAGCCGTCGTTGGCCTTGAGGGCACCGTCGGCGGGCCTTCTAAATTAATCTGGAGTCTCGAGAAATTCTTGTCGTCGGCGCCCTAGTTAAAATCTTCACATTTTGGTCCTTTTCAGTCCAAATTCACTCATTTTTGCATCTTTTTGCTCTAATGGCCCTANCCGCCGATCTAGCCATCGTTGGCCTTCAGGGCGCTGTCGGCGGGCCTTCTAAATTTTTTAATCTGGAGTCTCGGAAAATTCTTGCTGTTGGCGCCCTAGTTCAAATCTTCACATTCTGGTCCTTTTCGGNACTATGCTTATAACGGTTTATCCTAAGTCATTGTTGTTATTTAGTGTGATCTTGTGCAAAGTATTTGAAATCATGTTCATCGTTGTTGAAGAAAAAATGAAGGATTTCACGGTTTCATCATCTCGACATCACTGTTAATTTTGGATTGACTTAGTTTAAACAAGTCATTAGGCTCATTTAGACCGGAGAATTTTCGTTAGTAGTTACCTCATCCGAGAGATTCTCGTAAATCCAAAAAAAAGTGAATTATTATTATGTTATTATTAATTTATTGAAATTTTAAAACATTATTTGTAATTAAAAAAAAGAGTTAGTTATGAAATTTTGAAAAGGTGTTGAAATTAAAAAAAAAAGTATGTTCACTATGTGTTATAAGGTCTCAATCCTAGATAGACATATGTTCTACATTTGTTATCCTAGAGTGCTATAAAAATATGCTAGAAGCAGCAAAATAATAATATTACATGTATGACAGAGTATATGTAGTGAAGTGCGGTAAATAACAAGAGAAAAATATTGCATGTATAAGGAAATATGAACAGTAAAGTGCAATAAAAAAAAGAAAAGGTCAGTGCATACTTGTCGACTCTGACGAAGCTGAAAAAAACTTACAACTATGTAGCACAAGTGTATATAAAAGATTAACCAAATAGTTGCAATTTTAAGAAAAAAAAATTTAACATGTACGTTTCAATAAAAATATGGGTGATAAGCATATGAAAAATCAGGAAGGGTTACAAGAATTTAGATTGGTGATGAGCTCAGCGCTTTAAACTTTCACATTCATTGAAGATCATCCCACTTCATGTTGTAGTCTCGACCGTCATCCGAAGATTGTCAATTGATCGATCGTGTCATCACCTCCTTCCGAGAAAAGAGGAGAGGAGAGAACTATGCTTCTAACAGTCTATCCCCAAGTCATTGTTGTTATTTAGTGTGATCTTGTGCAAAGTATTTGAAATCGTGTTCATCGTTGTTGAAGAAAAAAATGAAAGATTTTATTTTATATCACGGTTCCATCATCCCGACATCACTGTTAATTTTGGATTTACTTAGTTTAAACAAGTCATTAGGCTCATTTAGACCGGAGAATTTTTGTTAGTAGTTACCTCATCTGAGAGATTCTCGTAAATCCAAAAAAAGTGAATTATTATTATGTTATTATTAATTTATTGAAATTTTAAAACATTATTTGTAATTAAAAAAAAGAGTTAGTTATGAAATTTTGAAAAGGTGTTGAAATTAAAAAAAAAAGTATGTTCACTATGTGTTATAAGGTCTCAATCCTAGATAGACATATGTTCTACATTTGTTATCCTAGAGTGCTATAAAAATATGCTAGAAGCAGCAAAATAATAATATTACATGTATGACAGAGTATATGTAGTGAAGTGCGGTAAATAACAAGAGAAAAATATTGCATGTATAAGGAAATATGAACAGTAAAGTGCAATAAAAAAAAGAAAAGGTCAGTGCATACTTGTCGACTCTGACGAAGCTGAAAAAAACTTACAACTATGTAGCACAAGTGTATATAAAAGATTAACCAAATAGTTGCAATTTTAAGAAAAAAAAATTTAACATGTACGTTTCAATAAAAATATGGGTGATAAGCATATGAAAAATCAGGAAGGGTTACAAGAATTTAGATTGGTGATGAGCTCAGCGCTTTAAACTTTCACATTCATTGAAGATCATCCCACTTCATGTTGTAGTCTCGACCGTCATCCGAAGATTGTCAATTGATCGATCGTGTCATCACCTCCTTCCGAGAAAAGAGGAGAGGAGAGAACTATGCTTCTAACAGTCTATCCCCNAATTTTGACACTCTAGTAAATTCTCTATACACTAATGGAACCTCTCTAACCTCCAGGACCTCTAGAGTCTCTTCAATTTTCGGCCCAAAATCTTTTTTTAAAGTTGTGGATGAGCTTTTCCAAGAGTTGTCTAAGCATCCCTTCAAAATTTGTCCTCATCCAAAGCCTAGTTAGTCATAACCGCCGAGCTCGCCGTCGGCGACCTCGAGGCCGCCGTCGGCGGAACTTCTTAATGAATTAATTATGGAGTCTCGGGAAAATCTCGACGTCGGCGGGGTGGATGGCGCCGTCGGCGCCCTAGTTCAATTCTTCATATTTTGGTACATTTTGCTCCAAATTCACTTTTTTTGCATCTTTTTGCTCCAATGAACATATTTCATCATTCCTGCGACAAAACATTAAAAATACATTTCTTTAAAGTGCAATATCATAAAAAACAGTATAAAATATGTATGAAAATCTTAACATACTTTCCTTTGGTCAAAATCCCCAAACTTAACTATTACTTGTCCTCAAGTAATTTTAGTACTATATAAAAGTTATGATCTATTGTAACAAAGTTTTAATTCAGAAATATTATAAGTTATATCATAGTGATATTTTCAGAAANAAATACTATAAGTTTGATATAAATAAATATCATAGTGAGATTTTCAGAAAAAATTCAAGGAATTGAATTAACTCTGTAGCCAAAAGATTATCTAGTCATCAAGTTTAAGAGTTCTAGTCTTCTATTCATTTCAAGAATGACTATATGTTATAATATTAAGTCACTTAGAATATTTAAATGATAGGAACGTCATGAGAACACNACTGTAATAGTTGTTCTACACCTTCCTTTGTCAATGTTATTCATTTTTTTACTCTAAAATAAGGAAAAAAATAAATACAATGAATTATAAAGTAATATGAAAAAATCATAACATTGATAAACGTATACTCGCAAATAAAAAAATAATGACATGGTAGCACTGATACATCAAAAGTAATATTTCCTACATTTCCAGCTGTCATACATAAAAAAGAAATTAAAAATAACATAACATTCATGCATCATGATTTTTAAAAAAGAAGTGTAAGTTGTTAACTCTATGATCAAGTAGCGTTGACATAAAAGACTAGCTTCTAGTTGGATTTTTTAACAACTTCATTAAATACAAGTATAATGACTGGTCCTCATAAATTAATGTAGTTTATTTCAACATTTTCATAATTTTTTTAATTACGTAATCTGACTTCTTAAGATCATTGCACCATATTTTTCTTCTTTTTCTCAGGTCTAGGATTTTAGAATCACTAATAGATCCAACTTCATTGAGGATAAGGCTAGACCTTTTAACTGAGACCTTTATTTGTTCAGAATCTACATGCTTGATTATGTTAACATGCGCTCTCTCATTTGGTATCCATGCATGATCACTAGTGGCCAAGACTCCACCTAACATTAGGTCCAACTTTTCTCCAAGCTTAGGGTCAATTCCACTAAAATTAAATTACTTGGCATCCTGTACGACTTACAAATTAATTAATAGTTGTCTTAATGATACAATTGAAATGACTTTAAAAATTTTGAACGTTTAATAATATTATACCTCTATTCTTGTNTCCACCTAACATTAGGTCCAACTTTTCTCCAAGCTTAGGGTCAATTCCACTAAAATTAAATTACTTGGCATCTTGTACGACTTGCAAATTAATTGATAGTTGTTTTAATGATATAATTGAAATGACTTTAAAAATTTTGAACGTTTAATAATTTTATACCTCTATTCTTGAAGTGCACAATTCGTTTGAAGCATCAATGGTTTGCATTATGGGATCCCAACCTAAGCATGCTGCTCCTCGCTTTAATTCTTTCCAAATTTTTCATTCTTTATTAATAGATATCATTTATTCTTCAGTTGCATTCTACATACACTCTTTCTGTGGTTTCTTTAAATTTTTTTACTATTTTTTGTCATCCTTCTTTGTTAGGTTTTTGACCTATTTCCTAATTTCACCTCTTTCAAATAAAGATCACAAAATAGTAACTTAGCATTTTTTTTCCTTATAACAATTGGTCCATATTTTTTTTTCTTGCCTGCCACCATCACTAGTATCAAAAAGGTAATCAACATCAAATTTTTTATAAACAAAAAGACATTCATGTTAACCAAAATTATCCATAGAGCCAAGTGAATTAAAGGAAGAAATTCACAAATATTATAACCCTTTCTCCTTATGGCTAAGAAGTGGTAATAGCCAACTTCATATAAAACCTAAAACTGAGTGTCAATATAACCAAGTGAATTCAAGAAAATAATCCACATCTCCCCTATCTTTTCTCCTCATGACACAAAAGTGGTAATAGCTAACTTCATTATAAACTCAAACCAGAGCACTAATATGACCATGTGAATTGAAGAAAATAATTCACACCACTCCCAACCCTTTCTCAACATGGCATAAAAGTGGTAATAGCCATCTTCATTATAAAGCTCAAGCATCAAAATTCAAGTAATCCAGCATGTCAAAAACTTACACATAGCTAAATTTGTTCAAGTAAAGCCCACAACTAGAAATATAATACAAATTAGTCAAATGAGATGTAACAAAGTAGTATTCCCCATGGCCATTTTTTTTCAAAATCAAATGGAGCAAACCTCCTATTTTTCAATCATTTAAATTTTATGACAATTTCATACATACAACCAAACTCCTTTGTTTGTACTTTTTACCATTTATATCACCCAAATATTTCATATCACATAAATAATGCCACCTTAATACATATTTTCATAAATAATTAAGGTGGCATGTATGCAAAAGTTATAGTTTAAACCATGATTTAGGAATGTTGAAACCAATCTACAGTAACACATAGACATATAATATGTTTCACAATTGTACCACAACAAAGAAAAAGATGACAAAGATAGAGAGAAGAAAGAATAAACCCACAAAGAAACGTGTAGATTTAAGAAGGAGGTTAAACCCCATAATCATTCCAAATTTCATATGAGAAAACAATATGTGAAAAAACCCTCACATAGCTTAAAGCCACTTTTACAGGTTAATGGATCAAATTTCACATATTTCAGCATGGCAAAAAATTTCACATAGCCACATTTGTTCAAGCCCAAATATAACAACATGACTGAAAATAAACCTCTAAAATATAGCAAAATAGTATGCTCAAGTCAATTTTTTTTTTCCAAACTCTTTCTCAAAAAAGAAAGAAACCAAAGGCATAGAGTGTTTCAAAATTAAGGCACAAAATTCATTCATCCAAACATCTTTCAACTAAAAAGTAATGTTTAGATATTGGTATTGAATCTTACCAAATCTTCATGAATTAGAAAAGATAGAAACCATAAAGAACAAAAACACAAGAAATGAGTGGAGGTAGGATAAATTTTAGAATTATAAAGGAAATTTAAGATAAAAGGGGGAAGCTGGAAAGCAAAGGAAAAAACTATCAATTGAGCTCTTGCCACTAAATATTTTTAGGGCATTGAATGGAAGACAGAGCTTCGTTCACCCGATATTACCCTCATAGAGACACCTTTGTCATTTTAACAAAGTGAAATCACAGATTGTGAGTCAATGAACACTAACTAAAAAATAAGTTGTGTTTAATTAAATGCACCTTCAATGCAAAAAAAAAACACATTAATTAACTTTTTCATGTCGCAAATTTGGGAAAAAGTTGCAACAAAAAGACTCTTAATGATAATGTTTTTCTTATTTTCATGTGCATTTCTCTATTTTTCACTTTTACTACTTTTACTTGTACTTCTACTGTGGGATGTCATGATTATACTAGTTTGTTGTTTACACTAATTGCATGCTTAGTATTAATTTTTTTAATTCTTTCTTTTTGTTATAGATGGCTTTAGGTGGGAATAAAGAACAACAACCTCGGTGGTGTTTAGACCAATGTTTCTTAAAAGAGGACAACGACCATTTCACGCTCTTCCTCACACAACACTAGTGTTATGTTGGCCCACACCACCATCATCAATGCACTAAGGCTTCTGGGGTCAACAGGTTTTTTCTCTACTCCATTCAAGCCTCTTGCTCCTTTACAGCCTTCTAGTACTACCACTCTAGCCCATCAAATGCCTTTGATCTTGAGTATTCGATCACCTCCATGCTCCTCTAATGAGCTAGATCCGTGTGCTTCTGCCATTTTGAGGTAGGACACCTTCGACCAATTATATTGAGTCAAAGGGAGATTTGTGAGTTACCATAATTTAGAATAAATTGAAGTCTTTTTCCTGCATTGTATAACCAATGTTTCTTTTTCATGTTCTACCCATCCAAGAAGCTTGTCACATGTATGACAATGATTCTTATGAGTAGATACGATCCACCATATCTCTCTTAAAAGAAGGTCCTCGTTAAAGTTTAGGAATATGATTCAGACTATTCAAGGTAAAATTAATTGATTTGAATTAGAATTATAATTTTAAGTTTTTTTATTATACTATTAAATANGCCATTTTGAGGTAGGACACCTTCGACCAATTATATTGAGTCAAAGGGAGATTTGTGAGTTACCATAATTTAAAATAAATTGAAGTCTTTTTCCTACATTGTATAGCCAATGTTTCTTTTTCATGTTCTACCCATCCAAGAAGCTTGTCACATGTATGACAATGATTATTATGAGTAGATACGATCCACCATATCTCTCTTAAAAGAAGGCCCTCATTAAAGTTTAGGAATATGATTCAGAGTATTCAAGGTAAAATTAATTGATTTGAATTAGAATTATAATTTTGTGTAGTATTTTTCTTATAGAGATTCTTTTGCTGGTTGCATGAACATCACTGATAGATCCTGCGTAATTTTCAGGATTGGGTCAGACATAAGTTGAAGGATTATTCACTATAGCTTGTAAGAAGGGAGAGAGGCTGATTTGCGTTGGGAAAGAGATATGGGCAGAGTTGACCAGATTATGGGCCACTCTGAATATCAGAGGAAGAATGTTATGCCCAGGAGAACCAGAGGATCGAGGGTGACATGGGTGTTGAACTCTACATTGGAGGATCGATCCTGCACATAGAATACTAGAGTAAGTTGATATGATTCACTCAATAGTAAAAGACTCATTAATGCAATTATCGAATATTTACAACTTTTACATGTTTAGAGACTCAGCAGCTTGGCCAAGAGTCAAACACTGCAGAGTTGCATGTCTGATTGCATCGACACCTCGTGATGCATCAGTCATTTTACAACCTTTCTTAGCATATTCATGTCAACAAAATTATTTTATCTTCTTACTATTTTTCAATTTTAATATAAAATGTTAATTATTCTTTTGTTTTAATTATGTAGGATGACTTTCAAGGCGCCCAGAGTTAGAGGCAGATCAAGAGCCTAATAGTTATTGTTAGTAGTAGTAGTAGTCGGTATATTCCTTAGCATTTGGACTAGAGAACTTGAGTTAGGCTGCTAGGAAGAATAAGAGGAGGGACTTCAGCTTGAGCATTAAGGGTATTACATTTGAGGTCAAGCACTTCCAATCAGCTCAGAATACATTTGAGATTGTCATCATTAGATCATGATAAACTTGCTTGGAATGTATCTACATTTACTGAGAAGCTCTGTGAGCTACATGACAGTGATCAAAGCCTCGCGGCCACTGTTGCGCAACTGGGGTAGATTGTAGATCATCGTGGCAAGAAACCTCTAGTTCATTGAGGAGTAGGATGATCATGATGATGATGGCACATAGGTTTCTATGTTCTCTTTCTTATTGGCATCTGAACATGATATGATGTACATTGATTTTTTGTTTGCATTTTAGACATCGTTATATAAAGAAAATAGTAGATTATATGTGTAATGTATGATGATTATATTTGTTTTAATTATCAATATATGTTTATTAAATCTGTTTTATAGTGGTGATGACTAGATGTGAAATACATGCGTACAAAATGAAATTGATCTTATCTATATATATATATATATATATAATATTTTATACAGGTGTGTGTCGGCTTTGCATTTGAGTTTCAACGCAAATTAATGTCGGCATCATGCTGACGCTAATTCTAATGTTATTTGGATGCCATGGAATTCTTCCGCAAACACTTCTATGACAAAATAGTTCGACCAAATTTACAATCTAACGTTCAAAAGCATTTCATTGCAACAAACTAATAGCGCAGAGTACCGGACGCAAACTCCACCCCAAACTTTAGCATCAAAAGTTTTGATGCTAAATGTCTTCGTGACCTAAGTTTTATCTTTTATAGATTTTATCCCTATTAACGGCAGAATTTGTGGACGTAAATTTTCAAAATTCCAATAGAACGGTCTGGTCACAGAAACGATGCGGTACACCAACATTGACGTCGAGCTCTACCAATACGAAGTAACATGTCCAGTGTGGAAGAACTTCGCTAAACAACAACAAAAAAAAAAATTATGTGTGGATGTATTTAAATTTTCACAGGATGTGCCCCCTCCAATCAGTAAGTATAAATTAGACGTTTAATACTCTCTCCTAAACACAGCACCATCAACTTTTTAATTTTTCCGGAAGCNTTTGAGATTGTCATCATTAGATCATGATAAACTTGCTTGGAATGTATCTACATTTACTGAGAAGCTCTGTGACCTACATGACAGTGATCAAAGCCTCACGGCCACTGGTGCGCAACAGGGGTAGATTGTAGATCATCGTGGCAAGAAACCTCTAGTTCATTGAGGAGTAGGATGATCATGATGAGGATGGCACATAGGTTTCTATGTTCTCTTTCTTATTGGCATCTAAACATGATATGATGTACATTGATTTTTTGTTTGCATTTTAGACATCGTTATATAAAGAAAATAGTAGATTATATGTGTAATGTATGATGATTATATTTGTTTTAATTATCAATATATGTTTATTAAATCTGTTTTATAGTGGTGATGACTAGATGTGAAATACACGCGTACAAAATGAAATTGATCTTATCTATATATATAGATAGATAGATAATATTTTATACAGGTGTGTGTCGGCTTTGCATTTGAGTTTCAACGCAAATTAATGTCGGCATCATGCTTACGCTAATTCTAATGTTATTTGGATGCCATGAAATTCTTCCGCTAACACTTCTATGACAAAATAGTTCGACCAAATTTACAATCCAACGTTCAAAAGCATTTCATTGCAACAAACTAATAGCGCAGAATACCGGACGCAAACTCCACCCCAAACTTTAGCATCAAAAGTTTTGATGCTAAATGTCTTCGTGACCTAAGTTTTTATCTTTTATAGGTTTTATCCCTATTAACGACAGAATTTGTGGACGTAAATTTTCAAAATTTTGATAGAACGGTCTAGTCACAGAAACGATGCGGTACACCAACATTGACATCGAGCTCTACCAATACGAAGTAACATGTCCAGTGTGAAAGAACTTCGCTAAACAACAACAAAAAAAAAAAAATATGTGTGGATGTATTTAAATTTTCACAGGATGTGCCCCCTCCAATCAGTAAGTATAACTTAGACGTTTAATACTCTCTCCTAAACACAGCACCATCAACTTTTCAATTTTTCCGGAAGTAGTAATTACTTGAAGGGGATTCTCCTGCCACAAGCTATTACGCTTTGTCGATTGCTTTGTCACCTACCTCCCAGATGTGATGGTTTACAGTGATCTAAATGCAGCATTGGCACCCACAAAGGTGCTCTTAAATGTGTCAACCGATGCGGCAAGAATCTTTCCAAAGAGGGTAAATAATTGCAAAGTGAGTGGACAGCACTTTGCATGGCTCTTATGAAATTCATGAACGAGTTGTCCTTTCAATGCTTTTATTTTTTTTTTCTTTTTTTTCCAACGGGAAGGACTATAAAAAATCTTGCAGAAAATACGACGGNAAAATCTTGCAGAAAATACGACGACAATGGCTGAATGCATGTAGCATCCTCAACAGTTCCTGACATCTAAATCGGGAAGCCGGGCTATTCACGTGCATGTAATTTTATTCTATAAATTTATAGTTAGTGTTTTGAATTGAAATTATTTTTTGAGGTGCCTAAAATAAACTGTGGCTGAAGGGAGAAAAAAAGAGGTTAGCCACGAAGCCAAATGCCGTCGTTTAAGCTTTTGGAAATTATTTTCAAATACTAGGCCTCTAGTCCGTTGACCTTATTTTCTGACTTGTGTTTAAACTGAATCATTTGAAGTGAATGTTGAGAAAATTCTAATTTAATAAAACTGAATTTTAACTCAATAAATATTTAAATTAACCAAAATAAATCCAAATATGACCAATTTTTAATCAAATCCTAAAAAAAATTACCTAAATTCTACCTTAATCAACAAACCCTCGATTGTATGTCTTAGCATCCTATGTTATGGGCAGTACAACGGATGATCCTTCTTGTCCATCTCCTCTAGCCTCTTGGGCTCTAGCAACTGGAAGTAGGATCTCTTAATCAGGCTGCGGAACATCTTACCAACTGCTTCATCCTTAAAAGGATAGACCTTTCTCAGGAGCTCTGAAAAGTGTGATTTTCCTCTGTCTTATGATACCTCTGCTGAGATGACTGTTGATCATGTTGCTGTGGCAGTCGGTAACTTTGTCGTGGTTGTTCCATCTGAATATGCATTAGCTACTTGCCTTTATCCACTGCTGCGACAGTCTCGAATTTCTTCTCGAAGGCTTTGACTAGTTTCTGCTTATCGCTCTTCTCCAGGAAATTAAGCTGTTTAGCCTCTTCTTGAAGACTCTCAGCCTTGCTGAGCAATTTCTCAAAATTCTTAATGGTAAAACCCTTGAGGAGAAATTTTATCGGGCCATGGATACTCTTCAACAGAATCCAAATCACATATTGTTCTTGGAGCTGTGGTTTGCATTTTGGGCTAAGGTTTCTCCATCATAAAATATAGTCCACCAATTCTCATATGGCCATTGTTTCTCGACCACAAGATCACCGAAGGTGGTGTAGTGCTGAGCCCCAACAAGCCTCTTAACAAACAGGTTTTCCAATTCTACGAAAGTTTTCACTAAACCATTTGACAGTTCCGTGAACTGATCCTGATTGTTTATATGCAACAATATAACAATAACATTAATTATAATTTGCTCTTATATTTCCTTACTTTGCAACAAAATAAAAAATTTGATCCTAAAGAAAATAAGAATTTAACTCTTTAATTTATATATTGAGATACCACGCATGTATACATATAGTTATCAAGTAATATATGACTTGTTTGTTAAGACCTGAATATCGAACCCACAGAGAAATTATGTAATATACATTATTGAACAGAAACTTTATATTCTAAAAAGACAATTACTTAAACTATAGATATTTTCATAGTATTAAAATTCAAATCTTTTTGGTATTTTTGATATTTTGACAAAACATTAAAACTTCTAAATATAACTTGAGTTTATGTAAAAGAAAATCACTTGATATGAAAATACATTTCTCCTCATCATGAATCAGTAATAAGTATAGGAATTATGTTGTGGAAGTATGTTAATTGTGTTGTGCCAAATAGGAGCAATTATATTCTTTATCCTTACTAGAGATGTTATAAAGAACATTGGCTAGTTTAAAGTTTGAATAGTTCTGAAGACCGGCTATGCAGGGAAGATATTAGCTCATACTCTAGAGTTCTCTCAATTCCCTCCACTTGAGGGCTAACATCTCATATCAGAACCTAAAACAAAAAACCAAGTCGGGGGCTTTAACCCGCCACTTTAAATTCCTCTAACTCGACAACCTTCAAAGATTATTTCCCTATTTATTTGCACTAAATCATATGAATTACATTCTCATTCATACAACCTCATGTGATTCTTTTCAATTATTGACTGAGACAATACCATCCTGGTTCTTATATGTTCTCACAACAAATTTTAACATCTAGATGGGTCAGATCAAGAAGTAACTGAAGTACATCGAATTAAATCATCATAACTTCTTACAATATTAAAGATTAATACTCTCCACAACTTCCATCCAATACTTTAGATACTTATCATTTTAAGGAGAAAGATAAAGAAAGTTTAAAAGTAGAAATCATTGTCAAACCAACAAGAAGACTCGATTAAAACCAAAAGTAGTTCAAAACAAAAGATAAAAACTTATCTCAAATCCTCCACAAAACCCTTGAAGTTCCTTTGAATCTCTTCTCTTTTACAACACTCTCAAAATAAAATAAAAATAAAAAGAATAAAGTAAATTTATTTGGTGCATGAAAATCTCTCTAAAACTATCTCTCAAAACTCCTCAGGACTCCTCCTCTTCAAACTCTTTCCAAAACTTTCAAGCACCACCTTCAAATGTCTCAACTTCTTTTTTTTATAAATTTCCCAAGAGGTGCCTTGGAAATTCTTTAAAATGTGTTCAAATTCGATGTATTCTCCAAGGGATGCCTTCTTTCACAAATATTTTAATAATATTTTGTTCTTAGTGGTCATAATCACCTTCTTTAGCCAATAGGTGCCTCAGATGTCTCTTCAAAATTTGACCAAATGAAGAAAACCGCTAAATAACTACCTCTGGCGCTTAAGCGCGGGACCTCTGGAGCTTAGACGAGGCCTTCTTTATTTCACCGGCGCTTAAGTGTCGTATTTGGTGCTTAGGCACCAAAACACTTTTGCACAAATTTCATATTTTTGCGCCAAATTTGATCATTTTTCACTTCTTTTAGTATTTTTTAACTTTTTACTTGTACCGAAAGAAAAACACACAAATATCTTCCATTACAGTGTAATATCTCAAAAATAGGTATAAAAATGCATCTAAAAATACTATATATTTTAGGTGTATCACGTACCAGTCAAAAGAAACTTTCGAGAGGCTGCTAACAAATTTGCAGAATAAAAAAGCATCACTGCCCCCTGTGTTGCAACAACTTGCATGGAAGTGAGCAATACACTGACAGGGATTTTTTATCCTATTGAAAGTCTTAAATAGAGGTGGTACAAAGAATTTAGGATATTGTATGACATTTAACTCTTCAGGATAAGGTCTACCCCTCAGAATCAATGCCCCTTCTTTAGACTGGGCTAGGGCCTCTCGCACCTACTATTCTACTATCAACTTAAGATCCTTTTATGGTATTAGACTTCAGACAAGATTCTTCTTTTATTGCTCTTCATTGTTGACAGAGGTAAATTCTTTTCTTCCATCCATCATCTGGATAGCTTCCACAGGTGGTTCCTTTGGTGGTTGAGGTTGGCTTTGAAGCGCGGCTATGGTGGCCATCATTTCTTCCATTCACTTCTCCATGCAATCAATCTTCTCATCCTTTTGTTGAAGGAGTCTTTATAATGCTTCCGAGTCATCTCCTTCTATGAAAGCCTGAGCCTCCCATATATAAAATGACGCCCGAGACTCAATCACATTCACTTCAACATACTCCTTTTCCATGTAGTCAGCCAAATTTTCCTCTTCATCATCATCAGATTTATTCTTCCTTTTTTGGGACAATCGCATGAGATCTGTCGTCAGTTTCTCCAATCTCATTTCAATTGAACTTTTGTTAATGGTCTTAAGATCCATCGGGGGTAGCCGATGAATCTTCTCCTCCAAGGTAACAACAATCTCTTCAGGCTTGAGATTCTCCTCAGAACTTCTGACTTCAATCCTTCCAATAGTTACCAGCCCAACAATTTTAGGTTGCCACACCATCTCTTTTGATGTTGATAACATAGGGTTGAATGGCTTGTCGCCAATACCAACACGTCGACGAGTGGTGCATGCCATAACATGCGAACTAGATACTACGGTAGACGATCAATCATCTCTACTCGATCCTTTTATTGGGGAACAGGTTTTCTCTTGTGGAACTAGTCTTGGTCTGAGGCGGGCCTTGGCAAGTACTCATCCCATCATTCTAAGAATCTCAGCGACTGAACAATTTTTCTCTCACTGCTAGTTGTCGATTATAATTCATAATCGAGTCATTGGCGTAGTCTTGCTCTTCCTCACCCAATGGCTCGATTATGGATTATAATCGACAAGCTAGCAGTGGAAAGGGCGAGATGGCATAGTAGCAATCCTTCTGGTACCTTCCTCACTATGGGCAGCAGATAGTGGGTAGAATCTACTCCCTCCCAACAGTGATCTCAACCATCTACTTTAACATCATTTCCTTTAAACGAAGTAGAAATGGAGACGGGTGCATTGATGATTAGACCAGCGAGGGTAGCAACAACCGTCATGGGGGTACTTCCCACGATTTTGACAAACTTCACATAAACAGCATAATTCATCGAAACTAACACCCTCTTCAAGGGAAGGGACTCCTAGGTTGACCTCAAGCTAAATTCCACTATTGGTTCAACAGTTTCATGCATCTTGGTTCTTAAAACGGCGATAGAAACACTTCCAAACTTGATCTTAGTATTGTCAAACCCTTGTCCGAAACAGATGACTGCTCTGTCGGGTAGCTCACTCTTGTTCATGGCCAAGTCCATCCCAGTAGGGAAGGAGAAAATTAACTTCGGCGCAAACATCTTTTATAGAGAAGATTTAGAGCATCAATCTCATCCTATGATTCCTTCTATAGTAGCAATTCCAGAATGAAAAGAACTCGTCCAACAAACAATTTTTTAACACCTTTTTTATTTATTTCATTTGAATTTATTATGTTGTGAAGTTTCAAATTTTATCAGGCTTCATTTCGTTTATAATTATTAAAGGAAAGGTTTCGAGAGTGGAAAACTGGCATAATTTATAAAAACATACCAACCACAAGGAAGAAAGAAGGAAAAGCAAAGGACCCAATTCGAACTAGAGGGAAAGGGTGGACTTCTCACCGAACTCACATCGAGAGATATGATCCTAAGCTAACACCTATTGTGGGTCCACCCCAATTTTGAGAGGTGGGAGGATCCCAGAACCTCTCTCTTTAGTGGTGTCTAAATAGTGGCTCCATAATTTAAGAGGAGTTGGCTATACTCGCTCATGGAAAAAATGAGTAAGGTATGCCAACGGAAGAATGGTAGCTTGGCCCACGAGGGACATGGACGCACTCCCGCTTTATGAAATCAAAACCATCTAATCATTGAAGGAAAGACGAGCAAGTCCCCAACGGAGTCGTCAAGATTTGTCGGTCTCTATTCCNCTATGACGTCCAATTCCCTTGATAATCCTAGAATGCGAGTTTTCAATCGGCGAAAGTTTATTAGTGCGGAAGTGCAACAAATCTTTAACAAGTTACTGACGAAGAAAAGATTGGTCAAGGAACGAGGATTCGTAAATCGCAGATTGAATAATCATACAACGGATATTGAAGAAACGATAGTGCGGCAAAGATGGGAAGTGTTCTACTACACTACCGCCGCCGTTGTGGTTCTAGTGGTGAAAGAATTTTATGCTAATTTACATGGAGTCAACCAAGGAGTTATTTTTGTGCGAGGAAGATGGATTACTTTCACTCTTACGTGGATCAACAAATTATATATGATAGAGAATGTTCATGTCTGCCACTATTCCAATTTCATCCCAACGAGAAACTAGATGAATGAAATTTACCAATATTTAATGGACAAAACTGACGACTGGGAAACAAGTGAAAACGGGTATGTTAGTTTTTCTGCAACACTCCTAAATCCTGTTTCAAAACATTGGCATTTTTTCATTTCTGCGAAATTGTTATCGACAATGATGATCGGTAAAGTTTCTAAAGAAAGTGTCATTTTGAATTACTGCATCCAAAGGGGACTGTCGATCGACTTTGGATCAATAATTGTGAAGTCAGTTTTGGCCTGATCATTCATTGATCAACTTATGGGCTTGGACACCCCTCCATAATTTTCTTACTTTGCAGTCAGTTCCAAGTGTCCTATGAAAATTGGGAAAATGTACTGCTACCTTGGAAGCCTTTGGATCCAACTAAGAGATTCCTAATTTTTAAAGATGAAAATGACATGGCCATCATAGTAGATCAATCATCTCAAAATTCACTGTCAGTTCAACCCTTAAACCCTGATAAGTCTTTGGTGATCCTGCGCCGAATCAAGAAATTGGAAAAGAAGGTACAAAATGTCATGAATGCGATTAATAATATCTTTGATTTCTTCGATCATCTAGACTGGAGGATGAAGGAACATTTTGAGCACTCTGGACATTTAGAAGATAGCTTCATATAACTAATGAGGAGGATGAAGTTAAAAGAAGAGGATTCAACCGAAGAATTTCCATTCTGACCCTTCTACAACCTCTTCGTTCATATGCAATCAATGGGTGATCTCGGAGGAGAATCTAGTACCGAGTCTGAGGATTAGTAGATTTATATTACTACCTATCTGTCTATCTAAGTATTTTGATTTAAACTTTGTATTTGTTTTGCTTTAGAATTATGCTTGTTGATCTCTGTATAGTTGAAATTATGCATAAGATGTTTTGTTTTCAGCTTTTTGAGTGTTGTGGCTTGGATTGCGACACTGAATTAATGTGTTGAGGTTTAGAAAATACCAAACTTAGGTGTGTTATGTAACATACATTCTACCCCTTGGAATTTATATATAAATGTGATGTTTTGTGTTGTTAAAGTTTATTTGTGCTAAGTACATCATTTAGTCACTTAAAATTATGTCTATAATGATTGAAAAGATGTTGTTAAGGCTTGAAATTGATCGAATCGCAAAAATCTGGAATTTGGACAAAATCAATAGAGCCTGCCGACGGTGCCCTCGACGCCGCCGA
>JXCR01143171.1:376237-405625 GCA_002079205.1 Phalaenopsis hybrid cultivar | reverse complement strand
AATAATAATAATTTTTATGGTATATATATTATCTCTAAATTTCCTAATTTATCAAAATTATTTAATTCAACCGTTACCTTCTACACGTAACTGCACCAAAAACATGATCTGACTTTTTTATTGCGATAGATTGTGTAAATTTTAATTAAATATAATCAATTGATATTTGGATTCTACACAAGTATACGTATTGTTATCAAGTAATAATGGACTTTCTATTTAAGCTCCAAGTATCGATCCTACGGGGATGGTTTAAATTAGAAATGATAAATTTGCTAGAAAATTCACTGAAAGTCAATTGAAATCACTGTCACTAATTTCAATTGTTGAGATGTAATCAGAGTTAAATTTCTAAAATATTATCAAATCAAATATGCAAAATTTAAAACAGTAAATTTAATCTAGTAACTATGTTTATGTAATAGAGATTCTTATGTAAAAAAAAACATCCTTCCCACTACAATGATACCTTGGTAAAATGAGATGAGATAACTGTTCATAATATGTATTGTGCTAAATAGGATTAATTTTAATTCTCTACCTAGATAATAGAAAATCATTGGCTAATCTCAGTGTTTAGTCCATAAATCTGTGGCTAGGCTAGGAGGATACCGGCTCCCACTTCCCTTCACCTGAAGGCTAGCTCTTGTTTCCATTTTTTAACACTAAGACTGAATTGAAGATTTTAGTCTGTCACCCTAAAGGTTCTCCAATTCTACACCCAACAAAGAATTTTCCCCTATTTATTTTCACTTAATTCCATAAACGATGTTCTCTCTTCATGAAATCAAATGTGATTCTTACTCTGTTGTAGAACTCATACTCCATTTCCCGGATCATATGTTTCACAAAACATTTTAATAATTCAATTGACCAGATGAAAAAGTAAATTAAGTTTGGAGTTAAAAATTCATCACAATTTATTTTACAATTTAATATTGGCACATTCATATTATCTCTTCATTTTACCATATATCAGAGTAGGGAGAAAGATAGAGTGAACTACTAAGACTTCATGAGAAATAATAAACAAAACATAAATTTCATATATGAAAGAAATTTCATACAACACTAATAAAAAAACAATACTTATCTGAAAACTCTTTTTCAAAGCAAATCCTTTGTAGCCTTTCCTTAGAAATGTAGGAAGAAGATATCTCTCACTTTTGTCCTTCTCCAACACTCTTACAGCAAGTTTCACACTAAATCTCACCACAAAAACTCTAAACTATGAAAACAAAATCTCTAATTGACTCTAATATGGAAGTGGAATGGAATGATGTGGTGCTAAAAATGAAAGTAGAGGAGTGAAAAATGTAGAGGTGCACATTTTCTGATGAAATTTGGCCCCAAATAGAGCACAAGGTCGGTTCTCTAAGAGGTGCCTCCAAAAACAGTTCAAAAAGTCATCTAAATACATCAAACCTTCTAGAAACGGGTTCTGCACCACCTTTGGCGTCATAGGCGCTGAGCAAAAAATCTCCGCGTTAATTTGTTCTGTGTCATCGGTGCTACCCTCGACACTGTCGGTGTTGAGCATTTCTTCAAAAACGTCATTTTGACTCCAAATTTCATCATTTTTGCTTTCTTTTTTGCTTTAAGCCCTAAAAATCAACAACCTGTAAGAAAACATTAATATACCTTCCATTAAATTGCAATATCATCAAAAATAAGTATAAAATTTGGGTCTAAAAATGCTTAAATTTTTGGTGTATCAATAAGCTTTTGAATCACATGTTTTTAAAAAGGAACAAGTTCATTCATGAAAGTATATCTATAAAAATATATAAATTTGCAAAGCTTACATAATTTTGATATTGATTGGCAAGCTCACAAGAGATGTTTATGTCATAAAAATGTTCTTTAAGAAGATTTCTTGAGGTGAGATTTGTTTCATTGTTTAGGTATTGAATTTGTTTCTTAAAAGTATAAGTTTTGGAAAAAATTAAGCTTAAACTATGTGCATCCATAATAGGTTAGCACTAATCCTTAAGAGATATTATAGGCCAAAAGAAAATCGTGTTCAAAGATGGCCTACCAAAAATCAAAGGTCACATCAATGTGAACCCAGGTAATTGTATGCCTAGCCTTTCCCACCTAAAAATGTGTAGCAAACCTATCAAATAATAGCCCTCAAAATAAAGATCAGCTCATACCCAACCAATAAAGGGCATTTGCCAAGCTCCTCAAAATGACACCATAGAATATCCCAAAAAGGTCCTCTAGATTTTTTGAGATCCCTAGAACCCAATGCGACACCAACACAAACCTCTCTAGTGGATTTCCCATGGAAGGGGTAGCTCTACCAATTAAATTAAGGTAAAGTGCCCTCTGTCTAATAGCCTAGCCTCATCTTGAGAACAAGAATCTCACTTAAAGGGGACAACTACGAATAGTCAGACCAAGGGAGATGATCGACCGAAGGCCCTAACTTGGTCAACTATAGACAATAGACAGACCAATCAAATTCCCTTAGCAAGGCCAACCAAAGACCCTCGATCATGCCAATCGGAGGCCCTTAGCTAAGATGATCGAAGGCTCTCTTCTTGGTCGACTGAAGGCCCTAAGTTCTAGGCAACCATAAGATGTGGCAGCAAAGCTAGAGACCTTTCACTTATATATTTATGTATTCATTTCCTTGTTTATGTATTTATTTACGACTAAAATACCATAAGTCCTTATTCAAATAGGGAAAAACAAATAATTATAAACTTCATACACCTGAGCTTATATAGCTAAGATGATTGAAGGCTCTCTTCTAGGTCGATTGAAGGCCCTAAGTTCTAGACAACCACAAGATGTGGCAGCAAAGATAGAGACCTTTCACTTATTTATTTATCTATTCATTTCCTTGTTTATGTATTTATTTAAGACTAAAATATCATAAGTCCTTATTCAAATAGGTAAAAACAAATAATTGTAAACTTCATACACCTGAGCTTATAAATATATGTTCATTTCTACAGTAATGAGCTAATGAACCATTCAAACTAATCTAGTCTCATTCCCTCTCTTACTCTCTCTTTCTCTATTTTATATTGTATTCATTAGGTTGGCTTCATGGAATAATCTTGGATTCAAAATCTCAAAGTGTGGTGAGCATGGAGCATGCCAGAAATAAGAAGGGGAGATACATGAAGGGTGATCCTTCAGTTCAATTTCCTACTCACCATGTTTTTACACCATATCAGCAGCAGAATTTGAATGTGGAAAAAGAAGAAGAAGATGATGATGATTGGTGATTTGTAGTTTGATCTTTATTTTAGTTTATTTTTTATTGTACTTTGTTATTTTAGTATTTGTTTTTGTTACATTGTTGAGACTGTTAGTTGTTAGATTGTGAGACTATGTTTTGTTGTGTTATGAACTATAGAATTGTTAAGTTGTTTGTTATATGAAATTTTGTTTAGTTCTGTTGTTAGTTTTAGTATTTTGTTAAATATATTATTATTAACTCTTTCTCAGCAAATTTTATATGTATTATGTGCAATTTAATGTTTTAGTCTTGTTGCTTTTCATATTAGCACTTTCAATATTTTAGAGTTAAGTTTCAAAAATCAAAACCTTCAATAAGTAAGTCTTTTATTTATGTATTAAGTCTTTTTTTTAGTTCTTCATGCTAAATCTTTTAAAAATTTTTGTTTGGGGGAAAAAAAATTTTTTAAAAAAAAAGAAAGAAACTTAATTTTACATGTCCTCACTTAGCTATATTTTAAAAAAAATTAAATTTAACATGACATTTGGTATTAAAGGTTAACTTTAGATAACTATATTTATGTTTCTAACTATATAGTAAGCTTAAGTAAAAAATTTTCAATAATTAAGGTTAAATTTAGAGATTAAGATATTTGATATAAGAGAATAAGACTATGTTTTTCTATTTTAAGTAAAAAAATTTGTATTTTTGAAGTATTAGAAATCTTAAAGATTGATGTAAAAAGAAAAAAAATTAAACTTTATGAAATCTTTAAACTAATATAAATTTGTTAAGTGAAGGAATGTGAAAAGTTTTTAACTTTAAGATGAGGATAGTGAAGTTCAAAACCATTAAAGGCTATCCAGATATAAAAATCCTCACATAGAAAAGAAAAACAAAAGAAAAGGAAAAACAAAAGAAAAGAAAAAGGATTGAAAATGATCCTGAAAAGAAAAAGAAAAGAAGATGTGAGGAGAAGCTTAAAGAAATGCTTATTTAAAAATTGGCTTCACTTGAATCAACTTAAGGACGATGACTTGACTACATTTTCTAAACTTTTAATTAAGCATTTGTTTATGTACTAGTAAAGTTTTATGAAGTTCTTTTCTTATGAATATTGTGACTTTAATATGAAAATTTAAAGTTTTTTCTTGAAAAGAATAGAGAATCAGAAATCTTGGACTTGATTGCTAAATATTCTTATACCTTTAGTATTTACTGGAGTTTTTTGAATTTTTCTTAAGTTATACTATTATGTTTAGTAGACTAAAATATGAAAATCTAGAGGTTAAATTCTTTACCATAAGTCATATTTTTCTGTAGTAGAGTCGTTACTTGAGAACAAGTAACATGTAAGTTTGGGGGATTTTGATACATCAAAAATATATGCATTTTTAGACCCATGTTTTATACTAATCTTTTGTGATATTGCACTTTAATGGAAGGTGTTTTTATGTTTACTTGCAGGTTGTTAATATTTAGGACTTGAACCAAAAAGGAAGGAATTTGGAGTCAAAATGGCATTTTTGAAGAAATACTCAGTGCCTACGGTGCTAGATGCAGCGCCGATGACGCAGACTTACAGAACTGAAGATGGATTTTACTCAGCACCGACAGCGCCAGAAGCAGCGTCGATGGCGCCTTTTGACAGAGAGGGCGGATTTACTTAAATAGTCTTTAGTGCTGACGGCGTCAATGTCGAATCAGACCCTGTTTCTAGACAATTAGATGAATTTGGAGGCTTTTTAAAGAGTTTTTGGATGCAACTATTAGAGAACCAACTCTAGGCTCTATTTAGAGCCAAAATTGATCAGAAAATGCGCTCCTCCTCATTCCTACTTGCTCATTTTTGCCGCACCTCATCCCCATACACTTTTTCCATCTTCATTTCACCATCATTCAGGAGTCTATTAGTGGTTTTTCTTTAAGAGTTTAGAGTTTTTGTGGTGAGATTAAGTGTGAATTCTTCTCTAAGGGTGTTGGAGAAGGAGAAAAGTGAGAGACTTCTTCTTCCTACATTTCCTAAGAGAGGCTACAAAGAGTGTTGGAGAAGGAGAAAAGTGAGAGATATCTTCTTCCTGCATTTCTAAGGAAAGACTATAAGGGATTTGCTTTGAGAAAGAGTTTCAGATAAGTGTTGTTTGTTTATTAGTGTTGTATGAACTTTCTTTTATAAATGAAATTTGTGTTTTATAGTATCTTTCTCATGAATTCTGAACAGTTTTCTTTATCTTTCTCTCTACTCTGAGATATGATAAAATGAAGAGATAATATGAATGTGTCAATATTAAACTATAAAATAAATTGTGATGATTTGTTAACTCCAAACTTAATTTACTTTTCAATCTGGCCAATTGAATTGTTAAAATGCGTTGTGAAACATATGATCCGAGAAATAGAGTATGAGTTCTACAACAGAGTGAGGATCACATTTGATTCCATGAAGGAGTATTTTTTCATGGAATTAAGTGCAAATAAATAGGGAAATATATATTGTTGGGTGTAGAATTGGAGATTTTAAGGTGACAGACTAAAATCCCTAATTCAGTTAAAAACTAAAGCGAGAGTTAGCCTTCAGGTGTGAAGGGAAGTGGGAGCCAATATCCTCCTAGCCTAGCCATGGATTTAGGACTAAACCTGGGATTAACCAATGATTTTCTATAACACTGTATCAGGGTAGATAATTAAAACTGCTCCTATTTGACACAATACATATTAAAACCATTTATCTCTTCTCATTTTACCATAATCTCATTGTAGTGGGAAAGATGCTTTTTCACATAAGAAATTTTCATCACATAAATATAGTTTAGTAGTCTAGTAGTTATTGTATTAAACTTTGCATTTTAGTTTTGCTAGTATTTAAATAATTTAGATTTGTTAGCATCTTACACATTCAAAATTAGTGACATTAATTTTTTTTATTTCTGTGAATGTCCTAGTTAATTTATCATTTTAAATTTAAACCTTCCCCATGGAATCGATATTCCGGGCTTAAATAGAAAATTCTTTATTACTTGATAACGATACGTATACTTATGTAGAATCTCAACATTAATTGCTTAAATTTCTTAATCATAAATATTGCATCAAGCTTTTGACACTGTTACATAGAGGAGTCAAACTTATATAAATTTTACACAATTATATTTTACCGGGATCAGGCTAGCATCCCATTGCTCCTAGAAAAGATGTTGGTGAGTCTTCATGAGTGCCACAAGGATTATCAAGGCAATTGTGGTACGGGTTTCATGGGGCCTATTGTGTACCTTAGCATTAAGAGCCCTCTAGCAGTGATGAAAGCATAACAAAAACAACACGCCATGAATTTGTTAATCAACGGGGCATCACACAACTTTTTGAGCGCCTACTCCATGTTGTTGAAGTTGGGCATAATAAAATCCTATTACTCCAAAATGGATTCAATTTTGCAAAAAATCTTTGGTTCGTAAAAGAGCATATTAGGTATGAAACTCACCACCGACCAAGATATGGCTTATCCATAAAAAGAAAATATATAATGAGGAGACCACCAACAAAAATTCAAAATATTAGTTAAAATTTAAATTGAACAAAATTAATACTAAAATTTCAAAAATGCATTAAAATCAATTTCAACAAAAGTAAAATTTGCTAAAACTAATTTTCATTAAATTAATTAAGATCGATTTCAACCAAAATTGAACCCATGAAAACTAATTTTAATTAAATCCACTAAAATTAGTTTCACTATAATTTACATCTATTAAAATCAATTTCAACCAAAACTAAATCAAATAAAATTAATTTTGCTAAAATTTTTAATCTATGAAGGGCACCCCCAACCAAAATTAAAATTAATTGAAATCAATTTTATCAAGGATCAAATTTATTTAAATTAAGTATGACAAAAATCAAAATAATTGAAGTTAAATTATTAAAACCTATTAAAGACTGCATATTAAAATTACCTTCAACATAAAATAAGTAAATAAATCAAACTTAAAAAAAAATTGAAGAACATTATAATTAACTTCAAATTAGTTTAACTAAATTCACTAAAATTACAATAATTCACTAAAAATCAATATCAATAAAAATTAAAATTATGAAAACCTACAAAAGTCAAATAAGAATTAAGCCTCAAAATAAATTTAAATTCCATTAAAATTACTTCAAATCCAACAAATAAAAATTAAAATGGATCAATTAATCTTCAATTAATCCCACTAAAATTAGATCCAAAATTGATGATAAGGGATATAATTTAATCACATTATCATTAAATAATTATAAAAATTAAAATGAACCAATGATTTAAATCAATTAAACCAAATGAAAATAATTACCTAAAAATTCATAAAGACCACCCCGAGTGCTTAGCTCTCTAAACCCAAACCTAATGACCAAACCCAAGCCCAAATTAACTAAACCCATGCAAACCCTAAGGACCCATGACCTAAAATTAAACCCATGATATAAAAATAATCTCATGACCCATTAACTCACTAAGAGATTAAAATGAAATAAAACCAAATGAAATCAGCTTCTAAATGTAATCCAAACACTAGAGGATAAAAATCAATAATCACTACAAGCCAACCCCTCCACATGGCAGCCCTAGCCACAATCAACTCCAAGGAGAACATATCTGACTAAATCTGAGCCTAGACACCCAAATAAAACTCTTTCCAATGCAGCCCAAGATCCTTCCATGCCTCCTCAATTAAAATTGTTGCCACCATGTCTGAATCTCAAATGAGAAAGAGCTCTCTTCTCTCTTCCCAAAGCTCTTTCCCAACACTACCCATGCATCACTAGTGCCTCCAAAGGATCCTCAAAGCATTTCCAAGCTCTATCTGAGCTCTTCATGACCTTCCTTTTCCATTTAAATGCCCAAACCTGAGAATTCCTCAATAGATTGAAGCTCCCCATCCTCTTAATAAAATATTGAAGTTGTAGCTCCTAAACACTCTCACAAACCTGGTTTCTCACTCCCAATCATTTCCAGACCTTCCCCGCCACAAAAAAAACTCTAACTTCATCAAGCCACCCTAGGGCATTTCACAGTCTAACCACCAACCACATCTTGAAATTAGCCCTCCTACTAGCTTAACAGAGAACCCAAATCACTTCCTTGATAAAAACCCCAAATTATTAGAACCTCTAGCCCCATCCAAAACCAAACAGTGGGGAGCTTTGTTTGAAATCATACATAAAGGTGATTTCAATCTAAGTTGGAGCAAGAAGGAGTACGTGAGCTCAAGGAGATCATCTTCAATCCACCCAATTGAGGCCTCAACTTTTGGGCTTATGTAACGACCAAAAACTTCATATTTGCTTTCTAGTTTGATCTTTCGAGAAGAGAATTACAATTCCATGCATAGTTAGGCATACAGTTGTGTTTGCTACAGTTAGATGCATGTTCAGGCTCGATTAGGATCAACATTAGCGTGGTGGACCCTATAGATTAAGCTTAGGAACATGGAAAATTTTGGTTCATCGTCCTTGTGGGAATGATGAATTAATGTGGTCCATTTGGTGTATTAGACAGATGCCCGCAATTAAATTTTATGGAAAAACAGCGGAAGAGCGGAGTGTTGGATTGAACCTAGCGCAGTAGCTGGCATGAAAAGTGCTTCAAACCATCAAACAATGCTTGGGATTTCAAAGATGCCAAGGATGATGTGACAATAGACTTAGCTTGTGGTTTAAATAAGAGAGTCGAGATTTTCTGATTTAATTAAATCTAGAAAAATCTATATATTCTTAAAAATTCATAAGTAAAAAAATAAAAATGAGAAATTTAAAAAATCTTTTAAACTCAATAAAATGAATAGAACTTAATAAAAATAAAGCTTAAATTATTTAACATAGAACTAATTTTAAAATTAATGTAAACTTGTAGTAAATAATTAAGTCATTAAGAATCCATAATTAATAAAAATTTAGAAATTTAAACATGATGTAGTTTCAGTCCATGGGAATGTTCACTGTTTTTTCCTTGGATAGAGGACTTATTTCTACTAGAAAATCCTAATTTTTAATGAAAACATCAATTCAATACAAAAATAAATTTAAAAAATTTAAAATAAAAATAATAAAATACCAACTTAATTTAAAAGGACACAAAAATCACTGAACTATTGAATTAAAATGAAATTTTAACCCATTAAAACCCAAAAAACACTTAAATCCAAATAAGGGTATATTTGTAAATATTTAAAATTGCACTTTAGCCCTTGGCCTTTAAAAAATTAATTAAAACAATATACTAAGTATTTAAAATCTTAATGATTAAATCTAACTAATATATAAAATGAGGTGGTTAAATAAAATTTAAATAAAACCCTAAGGACAAGATTAGGAACGGAATGGTAATTATTTAAAAAATAAACAATATATATTACAAAGAATGTTAGTTAACTTTAATTCACTTAACTCAGAAGATCAATCATCAACTTGCTATTTAAAGGAAATTAAACTAAGTCTACATGCCTCTTTAACACTGTCTTAATTGAAATTGAATAACAATAATAACAATAACGAAAATAACATGAGGTGCAAAATAATTTAATTATACTAAAATCTTAAAATTGAAGAGAGGTCCCAATTATAATTCACTTATAAAATAACTAAGAGTATAGTGAAACTCATAATTAAAATAACAAAATTACCTCCTCTCTAATTCATTTACCTCTAAACTTAAACACCCAAAAAAACTAAAATTCATGAAACTTCAATTAATTTGATTGTCAATTAATAAAATAATAAGCCAAACCAAAAACGGATCAAATTATGAATAATTATAAAAATAATCTTAACAAAGAAAATAATTATATAATAATGACAAACAAAACTTATGAACTTGAAGCTCTAACTTAACACTAAAGAATTATCACGCATTAAGAAGTTATCTTAAAACCAACAAATGATAATAAAGTTTTGAACTAATCACTCATAGATATTCAAACAAGAAACACTAAACTACATTAAACAAACTTTCACCTTGAGACAGAACTGCTTAGGTTAAGAATGAGAAGCTTATAAGTATATTATTCATAAAAAAAGAAAAATTTTGAATTGAATTAAAACAATCTAACTAAACCAAAAGGAATCAAAACTCCTAAATAAATTGAACTATCACAAAGTAATCAAATAAACATGAATCTAAAAGTAACAAAAAAATTGGATATTCAACAAACTCTAAAAAACATAAGTAAACCTAAGTAAAAGAAGAGTAAAAGTTACAAAATCATCATAACTTAAAGTAAACCCTAAAAATCCATGAAACTTAAACATAAATCTAACTCAACCTATCCCTAACTGTGAGGAATAATTGGATGAGGTAACCCATAATTGTTAACAATGACTCATTTTATTACTTGTAGCTAAAAATACCACAAACCTTAACAACCCTAAGATGAAGGGACTATGGGATCTTGACTAGGGTTGTCATAAAGACAATCCTAGTAAAAATCCAATCAATTAAGGATGACCCTAATAAAGATCAAATTGATTAAAGCTTAAATAATAGTTGAATAAGAACAACATTGATCAACTCACTAAAATTCAAAAGACACTAAAACTTAAAGTAAACCCCTAAAAAACAAAAAAGAATTGAACGTAACTTGAACTATAATAATTAACCTCTAGGGCTATGAAGATCTCTTGAATGACACAATCCATGATTGTTGACAAGAATGTTCCAGTTATTATAGGTTAACTACCTCTCTTGACTAAGTTGATCCAAAACCAACGACCTCAAGATGACAAAAGGTCATGGGTATCTTGATCGGGTTCGTCTTAAAAAAAATAAATCTCCTTACTTTACCACTTTACCCACTTATTAGACATCATAAGCCATTAACCCTTTGGATGACATAGGTGTATATAGGTTCTGTGTTGTGTTTGCTTGCTAGAAGCTTACTAGGATGGATAGATAATTCTCTGTTGCACTAGGTCGTGGAAATTTTCTCTTGCATGTTTTTAGGCTTGCATAGTAAGCTTAAAATGTGTTAACTCTGTTTTAAAAGCCAGTGTAGTTAAAAAGGTTAGGCTACTGTAGTAATCTAATTTTTGCTCCCCGCAACATCCTTTTTTTAGAGTTAGGGTGTGTTTTGGTCAGCTAACTCTTAACGTCTCAACCATCCAAAATAAAATGAACACTAAAGTGAAGGATGAACCTCAATAAAACGAATAACGATCGTTGAGACGATATCAACCGACGAGTCTGAAATAAGTATAGGATAGACACCCATCATGTCGTTTGTGTTCTATGCTTTTGCTTAATAAGTCTACCCATCTTTTAGGTCCTTGTTTGTCCCTTTAGTTTGTATTACTAGTAGACTAACTAGAGATTAAATCTCTTACCCAAACTAAATAAATAATTTAAAATTAACTATTTAAAATTAAATGAACCCCACAACTAAAATAAAAATTACATAAAATACTGCATTCACAAACCTAGAAAATATAATGTATATATACGAAATAAATTGATATTAACTAAAATTGAGTAGAAATTTTATTACAATTTAGGAATAGCCATAAAGACATCACCATAAACATGTGCATAATTATCTTACTTCTATTCCTTGTATTTTGGGTGCTCACACATTGCACAAAAAGGGGGATGATTTGTTCTGTGAGAACCATCGCCACAGGGAAGTGATTTCTACCCTTGCAACTTGATTGACCTTATAATAGATTCTCTAAGCATTCATCATCAAGGACCTATATAAATTATTACACAACTTGATCTTATTCACTTAGTACTAAAATTTCACTAAAATAACAAAACAACTTGAGTGTTGTGAGCTATAAAATTAAGTTTTAAATTACAAAAATATATTTGCATTAGTCTTAAAATATTTTGCATACTAGATATGTTAGACAACTTGATTTATAATCGATTAGTATGACCTACTACTCCTAATAAAATAATAACATGTTCTATCTTGCATTCATTGAGACCGACCATAACTGATTTTTAGGTGGTTTAGATGAAAACCCTTTCCAAGAAGTGTTGTAAGTCTGTTGCATTTTATTTGTGTACTTTCTCTTCTTTTAGATTAGCTGAAGCTTCATTTCTTTCAATGAACTTCACCTTAGTTTTAAGATTTTGAGATTGTTCGTGTAGTTGTGACATAAATTTTAACCTCCTATGTTTTCTCTCAATTGTATATCATGTGATTTAAGGCCCAACTTTCTAATAAAATATCAAGAAGAAACATTGAATTAATTTATTTCAAAACTGTAAAAGCAAACTATAGGATAGTTAATATGCCATTGAGTTTCACAGTGTCTTTGACATCTCCTACCATTTTTTTCTTTGGATTCCTATGATAATTGTTCCACATTTGAGTCTTTCCTATTTGAAATTTTGATCATCAATCATGAAAACTTAAACTTTGAATTTTCTTTAACACACAATCATAACCTTAATCAAGAGTTTTCTTAAGTAACTTCAGTTTCTTAAAATATAATAAATTTTAGGAGCTTACTCTTATTGGACCAAGCATTAATCAAACTCTATATAATCTTTGGATTAGATAAGCGAAAGATTTGTCAATTTGAATCATAAACCAATTTAAATACTCAAAATTTCTTATTTTAAGTAATCGAACCAATCATAAACTGGTATTTCTCTCTCTTGACCTAGTATATTAAATTTGATGTAGTGTTTGATTATTTAAAAAATTAAATCTTGTAATGTGCATGGATCCAAAAAGAAAATCTGCACGATGTGTTGAAAAATAAAATCAGCACACCTTCGAAGCTTTGTGACATACCTAAAATATATAGTCTTTTTGTACACATTTTTATACCTATTCTTGAAAATTTAAGTCTAGTTGGATGCAAGATTAAGATTATTTCTAAGAAAATCTAAGTCTAGCTGGATGGGCCTATTGTTGTGGTAAAAGTTTATCCCTATGGAGCTGTGGATATCAAAGATCCTAAAACTGAAAAGAATATTCAAAGTTACTGGTCACAGGCTGAAACCCTACTTTTTAGGATATCAACTTATATTAAATGATCCTATGTTGTTGGGTCAACCAAAATAAGCACTGGTTACACCGGACTGACAACGTTAAACCAAACGCTTTGTGGGAGGCAACCCATAGTTATCTTTGTGTTTTTTGCTTTGAATGTTATGTTGTTGTGTTTGATTAAGAAAATTGTAATATTATTTTGAATATATAATGATTTAGTAAGGATTCTAAGACCTTAATAGATGACTTAAACATGTTAGAATGAGTATTTGGACGTTAAGCTGACATGTGCTAAATTAAGCACCAAAATTTGATGTTTAAGTGCTACAATTTGCTAAACATGCTAAATTACGTTTCTAAAAGTTTTAAATGTGGTTTAGTTTTAACATGGGTTAGTGATCACAAAACATGTCTAGTAGATTTAGGATTGGTCTAAATCCTATATATAGAAGGGAATGAAGAAAATTCTCACCCCACTTCAATTTTAACCCTAAATTCTAAGTGAAGAGTGAGAGATCTTGGAAAGATGTCATCTTAGGAGATTGATATGAAGAAGGAGGAAGCTATGAAGAATAAGTTTTTTAGTCAAGGTGCGCAAGAGTTATACAACGATTTCCTAGTTATTAGTATAGAAGGAATAGAGGAGAAAATCACAAAAATTGAGGCTGACGTGGATTTAATTGAAGCAAAAGTGATGGAAGTTAACACACATTTGGAGCATATTGGATGGCAACTTAAGATGAAATTTAGCCACACCAATTTTATTGAAGAAGCATATAAGGCTATGTATTTGAAAAATAAATGGATAGAAGAAGAGTCAACCAGAATTCTACACCACAGTTTATTCTATTAGATCTATATTCCAAATGCCCAAGGAGAAACTAATGAAAGACCATGATTCGTTCCATTGAAAGGAGAGTGGAATTAAGTTCTAAATTTAATGTTTGTTTGTGTTAGGTGTTTGTTTGTTAGTGTTAAGTTTGTTTTATGTGTTTTTAATGTTAAGTTTATTTAGTGTTTGTGCTTAGAAATTACCTTATCCAAGTCTCTTTGGATTAAAAAATTACGTATCACAAATGTTTGTAATTATTTGTGAACTAATATAAGTGTTTGTTTGTGCAAAATTGTGTTATTTTGTGTTAAATCAAATTAGTTAATATTGGTGAAATTTTAGAAAGAGGAGAGTTGATGGGAAAGAAAATAGTTATTAAATATTTATAAGACCATTTAGGGGTGGTTGACTTAAGCTAGAAGTGCATTTCACTTAAAATCAAAAATATCAAAATTTTTGCACTGGAGCCTAAGCGTCAGCGCTTAAGTGTTGTCTAACCTAAGGGGTAAGTACCTAAGCGCCGAACCAGTCATGCTTAAGCACTGGTTCACGTAAACCAGTTCACAAATGCTTTAAACTAAAATTTTAAGGTGAAAACCTCCATTTTAACTCTGACTTCGTCTCTTACCTTCAATTTTTTGCAATTTTGAGAGCTAGGGCATCCTCTAAAGTGATGATTTCTTGGTGGTTTCAAGCTAAATTTGCTAGATTTGATCTTCTCTAGGTGAAAGCTTCACTTCTATGTAAATTTTTTTTATTTTCATCATGTATTTTCAGCACATTATGGATTTGACCCAAAATCACTACTCATTGTGAAATTCTTAGAAAAATATATGGAAAACACATAGAAATGTTGGTTTAAGATTTTAGAAGTTGATTTTAATGGTTTAGAGTTGAATTTGGGATTTATTGTGAATTTTATATGATTTTTAGAAATGGCCTCAAGAATGAAGAGGAGTAAAGGGAAGGCCCATTTCAATTCGAACATATTTGTTAGTTTAAGAGCTCGGGAATAATATAGTGATGCACTGTAGTCAAGGAAGCTGATTCTTGAGAGATGTTTTAAGAGTCCGTGTGGAGTAGCAGAAGACTTTATTGTTCGTCGACAGTGGAAACATTTTTGTTGTTTTTCTGTTGTAGCTATGATTTCTGTTGTTCAGGAGTTTTATGCGAATCTCTTTGAAGCTGAAGAAAATTGAGTCATGGTTCAAGGAAAACTAGTTCCTTTCTCCCCTGAGGTAATAATTTTGTTCTACCAGTTTCCTCCTAGTATGTTATGTTTTATTCAAACTATAGTCAAACTGAGGAGGAGTTGGACAAGATTATATCGTCATTGATGGTGGAAGAGGACTGTGGAAGATCACTACTGAGAGAAGAGTCAACTTCCCCACATCAAAGTTAGATGACACATCAAAGGTATAACACTACTTTATTTACACTCGTCTACTACAAACCAACCACCTCAGTGAAGTTACTCGAGATAGAGTTACCTTGAACTATTTCTTTCAACATTTCAAACCCATTAACATTAGAGCTCTGATTTATGAGATTATCACCAGTTCTGTTGTCTCTACTAGTTTTCCGGTTTGGGATTCATATCCTTGATCTTTTCATTATGTGAGCTGGCAAGTGTTAGATTCGATAGCTGGAAAGTGATACTGCAGCCTCTAAAGCCCATTACAAGTGTTAATCTAAAGTCTTATTCACATCACTCGATCTATAGCTGGAGAGGTGGATTTTCTAGCAGTTCAGGTGCCTCTACTTCTCATGCTTCTACCTCACATGCTACAAAATCACAAGTTGAGACTTTTGGTTCTAATTCACAGTCACATTTATTGCAAAGAATGTTAGATAACATTAATTGTACTGCGGACAAGGTATTAAATTTAGAGAAGTTTGTAGATCATATGAATGGATATATGAGAAGACATGGTGATTATGAGAAGAAATTCCACTCATTATTGAAAAACCTCATGAGTGGTGAGCAAAGTATAGTATTCCCTTCATATCCAAAATATCCATCTTATGAGCCTACTGCTTTCTGGCATAGTGATGATAGTGATGATGAGGAGGAGGAGGAAGATTATACTGAGTATTGCAGTTTGATTTTTTTTTATTATTGTTGTTGTGAACTTTTTGTGGTATACTTATATTGTACTGTTGTTTTGTTTTGAGTTTTACTAGTTAAGATTGCCACTTTTGTTTGTGTTTTTTTTTGTCAGACACTGATGTGATGTATTTATGTTATTGTGAGTAGTTATATTTTGTTTTTATTGTAGTATTTGTTATAACTGTGTTTTCTAGTGTATTTAGTTAGTTCATAATTAACTTAATCATGAATCTTCAGAAGGTTTAGAATATTACTAACTTTCACTTAAGAACTTCATGTTTAAAATTTTCAATTTACTACCAGGTATTTTCTTTATGTTGTAGTTGTGAATTTTTTGTTAGTGTGTTTGCTTGCTTTGATGTTATCCTCCACTGCATAGAAGTCTAATGAATCTTAATATGCTATGATAAGTTAAAATATGATCAATCAAATTTTTAGTCCTGTTTTTAATTTTTGTATTTGTATATTTAGGATGTAACAAATTGTGTAAGCATGATATTTTTAGTTTTCATTCCTACCTATATATAGAATGCTAAAATGTTTTATCCTATTAAAAATTTAAGTTTGAGGGGAATGAAAAATTTTTCTAAAACCTTAAGTTTATTTGTTCTGAAACGTACAACAAATAAATTTGATTTTTATCTGAAAAAAATGATTATGTGCATGAAGTTATATTAGGGAAGTAAGATTTTGAATATAGAAATAAGTAAGAGAATTTAGTTGAAACCTATATTAATGAAGAAAAATTTAAAGTTATTAATTTTTTAGTGTGAAAATGATAAATATTGTGTAACTATCATTAGTAGGAGAAATTGTATTTTTGAAAAATTTATAAGAGTTAGACTTTTATTTTCAATACTTAAATTTATTTTATTAAAAATAATTTTCAAAACTATTATTATGTTTTTAAGTAAAAGATTTATATCAAAACTTTGCTCTAGAGAAGGAAGAGTGGAATTCAAAATCATTAAAGGTCTATCCAGATATATTTATCCTCACTTAAAAAAAATAAAAAATAAAAAAAGAGAGTTGAAAAGGGGAGGAGAAGCTTGAGGATTAGTGTTTAATCAAAAAATTGGTTCCACATCTGATCTTTTTAAAGTATAAGACTTGAGAAACTCTTAAGTTTAAGGATATAATGTAGTGAGTATAATTATTCTTAATAAATTTTTTTAAGTGGATAAGATAGAATGTCTAAACTCTATATTTAGAGAACATATAGTATTTCTGAATTAGATAGGAACTTATATTTTCTGACTTCTTTACTTTAAAATTTTCTAAACTCTATGTTGTTCTCATGTACTAATGTTTTTTTCTAAACTGGACTACTATATTTCTGGATCAAGATTTTAGAATATTCTAAAGAAACTCATTTACATAATCTACTTACTTTGGTTTTGAAAGATTTGATTGTCACTTGAAGATAAGTAACATTTTAAGTTTGGGGGATTTTGATACACCTAAAATATATATTCTTTTTGTACACAATTTTGTATATATTTTTGAGATATTGCGCTTTAGTGGAAGGTATTTGTGTGTTTTTCTTTCAGGTAAAATAAAGTAGATGAAAAATGGTGAAAGGAGTGAAAAAGGATCAAATTTGGAAAAAAATGAAAAAGGTGTGCAAAAGAACTGTGGTGCCTTGGCACCTAGAGCTGACATTTAGGTGTCAGTAAAACAGAGAAGGTTATGCCTAAGCGCCAAATACCTCGCGCTTAAGTACCAGAAGTAGTTATTTGGCGATTCAATGAAATTGGAAATTTTTTTGAAGAAGTGTTTGAAGCAACCCTTGGTGAAAATGTGAGAAATAGTTAATTGACACGAAAGTACATTCAATTGGCTTTCGAAATGATGTAACTCTTACAATTCATTGAATGTGGACATATTTTGAAGAGACACTAAGGCACATTTTGGAAAATTATAAAAGAAGACTTGGATTGAAGAACTATCTCTCTCTTGAAAATCTATTGTTAGCTCCCTTCTAGTGGTCTACACACACTGCCGACGCCAATAGCCACACACACCGCCACAACTTTTCTTTTTCTTTGGAGTTGTAGTATGTATTATAGGTGAAAAAAGAGGTTCATTGGAACTTTAAGGTTTTTGTGGAGAGGATTTAAGATAATTATTTTTCTTTGTGACTACATTTGATATTAATTTAGACTTCTTATTTGTTTGCATGATTTCTACTTTCAAACTTAAGTGTGGTTGTGTTTTCTCCCTGAATTCTGAGTTGTTTTCTTTATTTTTTTCCTTAAAATGATAAATGATTAAGTATTTGATGGAAGTTGTGTGAAGTATTAATATTTAATATTGGAATAAGTTGTGATTATTTTAAACCTTGTACTTCATTTAATTCTTGATTTGGCCAATTAAGATGTTAATATCTGTTTTAAGAACATATAAGATCCAAGTTGGTATTGTCTCAGTCAAAAAATGGTTTTCTCTAAGAAATCTCCAAACTTCTTCACAATAAAAAATACTCACACTCACACTTGAACACAAAATACCAAAACCCTAAGTTACTTTTGTCGCCCAACTGAAGTTTTGAGGATCCAAAAGGTCTCTAAATTCAGTCAAATCCTTCTCATTAAATAGAAAATAGAAAATAACCAATGGGTTCTTCAAACACCCATCCAAAATTTGGCCAAATTTGAAGTATTTTCTAGAAAAGTAGTTATTGGCACTATAGTGCCAGTCTGGGGAGCTATAGCACCCTTCTCGCTCAACTGTGGCGCTATGGCGCCAAGGGGTGGCGCTATAGAGCCACACAAAAATCTTCATTTTTGCTCTTTTTTTCCCTCATTTTCTCCAAATGTCTATTTCAAGTACCTAAAACCAAAAACATGCAAAATACCTTCCTTTAAAGTACAATATCATCAAAAATGTACATAAAATACTTATAAAATATGCACTAAAAAATAAGTTATTTTTTACGTGGATCAATTCTCCCAAACTAAAACGTTAATTTTCCTCAAGTAACTCCTTATACTATATATAAAATTTATAACACGTGGTAGCAAATTTAACTTAAAGACTTATAATTTCAGCTTTATAAATGCTATAGTGAAACTTTCAAAAAAAATTTTAACAACTCGGGTTAAAAACTAAAATACAAGAATATTTGGTAGTCAAGTCTAAAAGTACTAATTTTCTATTCATTTCAAAAATAACTATAATTCACCATACTTAAGATACTGACTGACTTTTTTTGTAATCGACAAATACAAGAATTTGATGACGCTACTAGAAGATTTAATTTTCAGCAACGGCGTTCAAAGACTTGATTGCGACTTTATGGATGTGTCTGATTTGGTTAAGATGTATAATTATAATATTCAATAATGTTAAAGTCGAATTTGTCAACGCAAGTATATGTATCGCTCAAGTAATATAGGGCTTTAATGGAGTCCTAGATATTGATCCCAGAGGGAGTGGTTTAGAATTACGGACTAAGACTTTAGAAAAGCAAGACTTTAATCACAACAACAACGTTCAATTTGCTTATCTGTCATTAATATACAATTGAAATAAATAGATAATTTTAATAACTAATGAATAACTAATGATATAAAGTAGGGTTTAATTGTGATATTCAATATATAAGAAAACATCCTTCTCCTTATCAAGAAATTATAGTGAATGGATAAAATGAATTAGTTCAATTTATATTGTGCCAAATAGAAGCATACATATTATTTACCCTTTGGTCCAGGCATAAAGAACATTGACTTATCTTACGCTTGGTTACTGATTCTCCGGCTAGGCTGGGAGGATACCAGCTCTCACTTTGGAGCACCCATGTTCCCCTCAACTGAGGGCTAACATCTACACATCAACACCCAAACGATAGGACCGAATTGGGGATTTTAGTTTGTCACTCTAAAATCTCCAATTCTTCACCCGATACTAATATTTCCCTATTTATTTGCACCCAACTTCCAAGAGCTTTGACCTCCGTGAATCTTGGATGTGACCTTCACTTTAGTTGTAAAAGTCAACATATTTTAACAAATTAATTGGCCAGATTGAAAATAAATTAAGATCTAAGTGAAAAGATCATTTAAACATTTTCATGGCTTCACCAATTCAAATCATCATTTCACAAATCTCGAGACAAGGAGAAGGACAGAGAAAACTACTCAGAACTCATGGGGAAAACACAACAAAACTCGACAAGTAAATAACTTCCTCTAAATTTCTCCCCAAGAACACTCCTTGAAGTTCCTCTGAATCTCTTCCTTTCTTTACAGTCACAACTTGAAATTCATATATAAAATCAAAGCCATACAAACTATAACAAGTAAATAACTTTTCTCTAATTTCTCCCCAAGAACACTCCTCAAAGTTCCTCTTAATCTCTTTTTTTCTTTATAGCACACAAAAAATTTATATATAAAAGTAAAGTCATACAAACTACAACAAGTAAATAACACTTATCTCTAACTTTCCCCAAGAAAACTCCTTGAAGTTCCTCTGAATCTCTTCCTTTCTTTACAGCACACAGAATTTCTCTTCGAAGCAGCAAGAATTCTTCTTCGAAGCGGACTTCATATATAAAATCAAAGTCATACAAACTACAACAAGTAAATAACTTATCTCTAATTTCACCTATATAAAATCAAAGTCATAGAAACTACAATAATAAATAAACTTATCTCTAATTTCTCCCAGAAAACTCCTCGAAGTTCCTCTGAATCTCTTCCTTTCTTTACAACACACAGAATTCTTCTTCATAAAAGCGAAGTCATACAAACTACAACAAGTAAATAACACTTATGTCACTCCTCAAAGTTCCTCTGAATCTCTTCCTTTCTTTACAACACACAGAATTCCTCTTTGAAGCTAAAATCAAAGTCATACAAACTACAACAAGTAAATAACTTATCTCTAATTTCTCCCCATGAACACTCCTCAAAGTTCCTCTGAATCTCTTCCTTTCTTTACAGCACACAAAATTCCTCTTTGAAGTAGCAAGGAAGTTCCTCTGAATCTCTTCCTTTCTTTACAACACACAGAATTCCTCTTCGAAGTAGCAAGGAGAGAATCTCTTCCTTTCTTTACAGCACACAGAATTCCTCTTTGAAGTAGCAAGGAGGAAGAAATATCTCACTTTCCCTCCACTCTTACAATCTCTCAAAGAATTTCTCACAATTGTTACACTCTAATGGTAATTCTATACACTCTAGATTCCTTAGACTCCTTAGACTCCCTCTATTTTCGACCAAAATGTTCTTTTAAAGTCGTAGATGAGCTTTCCCAAGAGTTGCCTAAGCATCTCTTCAAAATTTGGCATCGTCCAAAGCTTGTGTAGGCATAACCGTCGATCTCGCCGTCGACGACCTTGAGGGCGCCGTCGGCGGGCTTCTAGAGAACTTTTGTCCTGTAGTCTCGAGAAAAACTTGCTGTCGGCGGCGTCAAGGGCGTCGTCGGCGGCCTAGTTCAAATCTTCACATTTTGGTCCTTTTCGCTCCAAAATCGCTCCTTTTTGCAAATTTTTGCTTCAATGGCCCTAAATCATCATTCCTGCAACAAAATATCAAAAATACCTTTCTTTAAAGTGCAATATCATCAAAAAAAATATAAAATAGTTATGAAAATCTCAACATATTTTCCTTTAGTCAAAATCCCTCAAACTTAACTTTTACTTGTCCCAAGTAATTTTAGTACTATATAAAAGTTATGATCTATTGCAGTAAAATTTTAATTCAGAAATACTATAAGTTTGATTTAAATTTCACTACATGAAATCATATAAATAATTTTTGAAAATATTGAAATAGAGGACATCTAATAGTCAATCTTTTTCTTCCCTCTCCCAAACTTAACAAAAATATTTCTTTAAATCTACCATAGTATTTAAATAGTTACAAAAATATAGTTACCTGAATTAAATTTACTTTCTTTAAATCTACCATAATATTTAAATAGTTACAAAAATATAGTTACAGAATTAAATTCACTATATAGATCATATTAATAATTTTTGAAAATATTTAAATTGAGAACATATAATAGTTAATCTTTTTCTTTCCTCCCTAAATAATTTTTTAAAATATTGAAATAGAGGACATCTAATAGTTAATTTTTTTCTTCCCTCCAATATTTAAATAGTTATAAAAATATAGTTACCTGAATTAAATTCAATACATGAAATCATATAATTTTTGAAAATATTGAAATAGAGGACATCTAATAGTTAATCTTTTTCTTCCCTCCCCAAACATAAATTTTAAAAATATTTAAATTGAGAACATCTAATAGTTAATCTTTTTCTTCCCTCCCCCAAACTTGCATTTTTAAATATTTTGCAATTAATTCCAAATATTGAAATAGAGGACATCTAATAGTTAATCTTTTTCTTCCCTTCCCCAAACTTAAATTCTTGAAATAGAGGACATCTAATAGTTAATCTTTTTCTTCCCTCCCCCAAACTTAAATTTTTTATTATGAAATAATACAGGTGGAAAGAAAAACTATAAATATAAATCATACCTCAGTATTGTAGGCATTTTTATCATTCTAAAATTTCTGCAAGCCTTCTCAATTTCTTACTTTACCTGGTCTGTAATAGTAGGAGCTTTCTACACATATAAATCATTAGAGGATTACTTCACCTGGTCTATAATATTAGACGCTTTCTACACATATAAATCATTAAAGAAATTTTTATGAAATTTTGAAATAAGTATAAAACTAAAACATTAAACAAGCACAACATTTCCTAACACAATTACAATACTAAATAAAACTTTGAAATAAGTATAAAACTGAAACATTAAATAAGCACAACATTTCCTAACACAACCACAATGCTAAACAATTGAAACTAAAATGTGAAATAAAAATCTCATTACATTAGAATCCACAATACTACTCAACATCTATACATGCACAATTAACTACCACACTAACTTTATAACAAGAATTAAAAATCATACAAGCACACAAAATAAAAATGAAAGTCCAAATACATGAACATCCACTTCTATTACAAAAAGATTACATAAAATAAAAATTGCAAACATAAGTACATCAATTTCATTCTATATCAAAATCCCAAGCTATATCTTCATCTCCTTGATCAGTAGGTGGATTGGGTTGATACTGAGTATATCGGGTGCACTCAGGAAACGTAACATCAGGCTCACCTCTGTAGTGTCGGGCCTAAGCTTCATAATAAGCTACCTCAAAATTTGAATGCCTCTACAGGTACTCACTATCATAATGGTGTTAATATTCTAAACCTCCAATCCTTTCACTTATCAATTATATGCTCTTTCGCTGCAAGGTTAACTCATTCATCAAATCAGAGAGGGTAGAGGAACTAGAAGGTGGAAGGTCATAACTTGTAGAGGGAACATCTCTACTAGTAGAAGGTTCTTAGAACTAGAAGGTGGAAGGTCATAACTTGTAGAGGGGACATCTCTACTAGTATAAGGTTCTTGTTCAAGTCTATGCTCTTCCGCTGCAAGGTCAACTCATTCATCAAATCAGAGAGGGTAGGGGATTAGGTGGAAGGTCATAACTAGTAGAGGGGATATCTCTACTAGTAGAAGGTTCTTGACTTCTACTCCGTGGAAGGTCATAACTTGTAGAGGGGACATCTCTACTAGTAGAAGGTTCTTGACTTCTACTCATGGAAGGTCATAACTTGTAGAGGGGACATCTCTACTAGTAGAAGGTTCTTGACTCCTACTTCGAGTTCTCCATTTCTCATGGAGAAGACTCTTCTGCTGCAAGTTAATTCATTCATCAAATCAGAGAGGGTAGGGGAACTAGAAGGTGGAAGGTCATAGGAGGGGACATCTCTACTAGTAGAAGGTTCTTGACTCCTACTTCCAGTTCTCCATTTCTCATGAAACTCATTCATCAAATCAGAGAGGGTAGGGGAACTAGAAGGTGGAAGGTCATAACTTGTAGGACATCTCTACTAGTAGAAGGTTCTTGACTTCTACTCCCAGTTCTCCATTTCTCATGGGATTCAAAAGTCTTCAAATCTAGTAGAAGGTTCTTGACTTCTACTCCCAATTCTCCATTTCTCATGGGATTCATAAGTCTTTAGATTAGTATTACTAATGGGTTTCATATGATAAAGCCATTCTTCATCTCCAAATTCTACTCCAGAAAGTTTGCAATTGCATAAATAAGTCCAGGATGTCCTAGACCTCCTCTAGTCTCACTCCTCGTTGTAGTAAATATATTCTTAAGAATTATTCTCCCCACATTTATAATTCCACTATTCTAAATACAGAAATTTAGAATCGCTCTATCTCTAGTTACCTCACCATGATTATAGGTCGGTAGCAGAGTAAAAGAAATGAAATAATTTCACGCCTTAGAGGTGGCATTCAACATGAAGCAGAAAAATTTACTCTCTCGCTGTTTTATCTTCCATGTTCCTTTCCCATCAGTGAGAAAGTTGATCACATCATTGAGGTGACTATAAGAGTCTGGGACTTCATAAAAAGTGTTGATGCGGGCGACAGTAAACTTAACAGGGAATCTACGCACTTGAACAATTCCGTCATCAGAATAAATTACATTGGCGTAGAACTCCTTCACAACATTTGCATCAGCTTTATTGGTGGTGTAACAAAAGTTTTCCCACACCTCCGCTCTGCAATAACTCATTTGATTTCTCCTCTCTAACTTTTAAAAACTCGATCTTCTATGTACTTCTTTGCTTTAAATATTGAAGTAAATTTTGTTTGAGCTATCGCATTGACGAAGCGAGACTCGTCAAACTCAACTCTTCTCTTTTGCCGTAGAGCCATTTCAATCTAAAAAAATTATAGAAAAAATTCCAAAAATTACTTCAACTATGTAAATCATCGCTTCCAATAGTAATTCTAAGAGTTCAACAATAAAATCCATGAATTTCTTCCCAAATTTTCTTCATAATCCCAAAATTTTCTGATCTCCTTAATGTGGGAGAAATTCATGGTGAAAATTAAATATTTTTAACTTGAATTGAAGCTCTTACCTAGAGATGATCAAACCCGGTGTCAAAAAGCCTTGAAATTGCCTCCCAATCCAAGATCTTTCAAGCCCTAAGTCAAAAAATGACATTTTTAGGAGGAAGGGATGATGAATAATGGCAGTTGACTGGTCAAAATTGTGGTTAAAGGTGTTTTTTGTGAGCTCGTCATCAGTGGGGTCGATGGCGCCATTGGCGTGCTTAATTGGAATTTAAATCCTAAGTTTTAGGAAAATCCCGTCATCGGCAGTGTCGAGGGCGCCGTCGGCGGGCTCTATTGATTTTGTCTAAGTTTCGGATTTTTGCAATTTCGATCAATTCCAAGCCTAAACAACATCTGTTTAATCATTATAGACATAATTTTAAGTAACTAAATGATGTACTTAGCACATATAAACTTTCACAACACAAAACCTGACATTTATATATAAATTCCAAGGGGTACAATATACGTTACATAAAACACCTAAGTTTGGTATTTTCTCAACCTCAATACATTAATTCAGCGTCGCAATCCAAGCCACAACACTCAAATTGCGGTATTTTCTCAACCTCAATACATTAATTCAGCATCGCAATCCAAACCACAACACTCAAAACATCACATTTATATATAAATTTCAAGGGGTACACTATACGTTACATAACACACCTAAGTTTGGTATTCTCAACCTCAATACATTAATTCAGCGTCGCAATCCAAGCCACAACACTCAAAACGCTGAAGACAAAACAACCTATGCTTAGTCTCAACTATAGCTCAACCTCAATACATTAATTCAACGTCGCAATCCAAGCCACAACACTCAAAACGCTGAAAAGAAAACATCACAACCTCAATACATTAATTCAGCATCACAATCCAAGCCACAACACTCAAAATGCTGAAAACAAAATATCCTATGTTAGTCTCAACTATACAGAGATCTATAAGCATAATTCTAAAGCAAAGCAAATACAAAGTTTAAATTAAAATACACAGATAGACATATAGGTAGTAATATAAATCTACTAATCCTCAGACTCGAAACTCGATTCTTCTCTGAGATCGCCCATTGATTGCACATGAACGAAGAGGTTGTAGAAGGGTCATAATGGAAATTCTTCAGTAGAATCCTCCTCAATTAATTTCATTCTTCTCATCAGTCGTATCAAACTATCTTCTAAATGTCTTGAATGTTGGAAATGTTCCTTCATCCTGCAGTCCAGATGATCGAAGAAATCGTAGATATTATTAATTGCATTCATGAAATTTGGTTCCTCCTTTTCCAACTTCTTAATTCAGCGCAGGATCACCAAAGACTTATCATGGGCTAAGGGTTGAACTGGCAGTGAATTCTAAGATGATTGATCAACTATCGTGGCCATGTCATTTTCATCTTCAAATGATGGGAATCTTTTAGTTGGATCCAAAGGCTTCCAAGGCAGCAGTACCTTTTCCCAATTCTCATAGGATACTTGGAAGTGACTGCAAAGTGAGAAAATTGTGGAGGGGTGTCCAAGCCTATAAGTTGATCCGTGAACGATCAGGCCCAAAACCGACTTCACAATTATAGATCCAATGTTGATCGGCAGTCCCCTTTGGATGCAATAATTCAAAATGACACTTTCTTTAGAAACTTTACCAGTCTTCATTTTCGGTAACAGTTTCGCAGAAATGAAAAAGTGTCAATGTTTAGAAACGGGATTCAGGAGTGTTGCAGAAAAACTAACATACACGTTTTCTCTTATTTCCCAATCGTCAGTTTTGTCCATTAAATACTGGTAAATCTCATTAATTTTGTTTCTTGTTGGGAAAAAATTGGAATAGTGGCAGATAGGAACATTTGTAAATTTCATTCATCTGGTTTCTCGTTGGGACGAAATTAGAATAGTGGCAGAAAGGAACATTCTTTCATATATAACTCATTGATCCATGCAGGAGTGAAAGTGATCCATCTTCTCGCACATAAACAACTCCTTGGTTAATTCCATGTAAATTTGCATAAAATTCTTTTACCACAGGAAACACCACGGCAGCAGTAGTGTAGCACAACACTTCCCATCTTCGCCGCACTATCATTTCTTCAATATCTGTCACGAATCCTTGTTCTTTGATTAAGCTTTTCTTCGTCAGCAACTTGTTGAAGCTTCGTTGCGCTTCCACACTAATAAACTTCCGCCGATTGAAAACTCGCATTCTGGGATTATCAGGGGAATTGGATGCCATATGAATGGAATTGGTAGAGTTTCACTTCATTTTTTGAGGGAAAATATGAATTAGAATTAGAATTTTTGAGTTTAAAAAGATTATTCCCGCCCAAAAACAGTAAAAAATTGCCACTCAAACACAAGAAACCGTCATCTTACCGGTCTCGCCATCGGCGGCCTCGAGGGCGCCGTCGGCGTGCTTCTGTATTAATTTTGTCTGGACTCTCAAGAAAAACCCGCCGTCAGCGGCGTCGAGGGCGCTGTCGTCACCCAAGGCAAAATTTTCACAGTTTCGCTCTGGTCCGAATGCATTCCAATTTTTCTTCATGGATCCATATTTTAAGATGTTTCAAGGGTAAATAAGAATAGTAGAGCTTAATACTACTAAAAACTAGCAATAAGTTCAAATAAAAACTACTATAATCGCGAATAAAATAAAGATAAATATGGGTTGCCTCCCATAAAGCACTTGGTTTAACGTCGGCCTATTTAAGTGTTATTCAGGTGGACTGATCATTAAAACCTCTCTAAAATTTGGTCTTTTACCCTCATAATATTATTTTAATCTATGTCCATTGACTTTAAATCTATTTCCCGTTTTCTGATCTTCAATTTCAATAGCTCTGTAAGTATAAACTTGAGTCACAGTAAATGACCCTAACCAACGAGACTTCAATTTCCTAGGAAATAATTTCAACCTAGTTTTGTAAAGTAAAACTTCTTGTCCTGGTTCTAAGTGCTTTTGGTTAATCTTCTGATCATGCCATAACTTTATTTTTTTTTTATAAACTCTGTCATTATCATAAGACTCATTCCTTAATTCTTCCAATTCATTTAATTATAACAATCTCTTCTTACCAGCATCTTTCAAATTATAATTGAATTCTTTAATTGCCCAATATGTAACAATCTCTTCTTACCAACATCTTTTAAATTATAATTGAATTCTTTAATCGCCCAATATGCCTTATGCTCCAATTCTACTAATAAGTAAAAAGTCTTTCCAAAAATTAGTCTGTAAGGAGTCATTCTAATAGGAGTTTTATAAGCAGTTCTGTAAGCCCATAATGCAGTTCCAATTTAGTGAATCAATATACTCTACTAGGGTTTACAGTCTTTTCAAGTATTTGTTTAATCTCTCTATTAGAAACTTCAGTTAACCCACTAATTCTACTAGGGTTTACAGTCTTTTCAAGTATTTATTTAATCTCTCTATTAGAAACTTCAGCCAATCCACTGGTTTGAGGATGATAGGCTGTAGAGATTCTGTAAATAATATTAAATTTTTCTGTCAATCTCTAAATATATTTATTCCTAAAATGGGATCCTCCATCGGTGATAATCATTCTAGGCATTCCGTATCTAGTGAAAATATTTTTCATCAAAAATTTCGAACACTTTTAGCGTCACAACGAGGTAAATCTTGTGCTTCAATCCACTTTGAAACATAGTCTACCGCAACTAATATGTATAAGTTCCCATATGAAGGGTTTAGCGCCACCAGCGAGGTAAAGCTTGTGCTTCAATCCACTTAGAGACGTAGTCTACTGCAATTAATATATACAAGTTCCGAGGGTAAATCTTGTGCTTCAATCCACTTAGAAACGTAGTCTACTGCAATTAATATATATAAGTTCTCTTGTGCTTCAATCCACTTAGAAACATAGTCCACTGCAATTAATATATATAAGTTCCCAAATGAAGGAATAAACGGTCCCACAAAATCTAATCCCCTAACGTCAAAGATCTCAACTTCANTGTACTTTTCTACTGCTTTTCTTTTATGCTTGTACCTTACTTACTGCATAAAAAACACTTGCATGTTAAAAAGAAAGCAAAATCAAATCCAAAACCAAAAACAAAATTTCAAACAAAAATACTTCACAACATTTCAAAATATAAAATAATATCACAAAAAAATATAACTTTTAAATAAACGTCTTCTATTGGAAGATCGGGAACCCTCAGAGGAGGTAACCTACGGTTGCTAACGAGGTTTTCCACATTCTAAATGAAATTATGGAACTTATTAAGTTGAGTTTAGTAAATTCATTTGGATTAAGTGATTCCAATAGAAAATAGTGGTGTCGGGATGATGGAACCGTG
>JXCR01143171.1:348140-369814 GCA_002079205.1 Phalaenopsis hybrid cultivar | reverse complement strand
AAAATATCACTTACAATATAGTTAACAATATCAGCATATCATGGTATTTTCCACTCATTAATATTATAAAATTGTTCATCAGAAACTGTCTANTGATAAATGATCAACAATTTGATTATCAGTTCTCTTTCTATCAATAACCATAAGATCAAATTTTTGCATCAATAGTATCCATCTTATCAACCTTCTTTAACATCCTTCTTTTGCATTAGATATTTAATAGCAGAGTGATCAGTATGCACAACACATTTAGCTCCAACTAAATAAGATCTAAATTTATCTAAAGTATATACAATTGCCAGTAACTCTTTTTTAATAATNTGATAAGCAATTTGATTATCAGTTCCCTTTCTATCTATAACCACAAGATCAAATTCTTGCATCAAAAGTATCTATTTAATCAACCTTAGTTTGACATCCTTTANATTAAGAGTTTTACTAGCGTAGTATATCACTTTAAAAATCTTTTCGTACCTTTGTCCAAGAACCGCTCCAATGGCATAATCACTAGCATCACACATTAGTTCAAATGGTTTCTCCTAGTTAGGTTAAATTATAATAGGGGCTGTAATTAATTTTTCTTTTAATAACTCGAAGGCATTTAAACAGCTTTCAGTAAATTCAAATTTCATTTCCTTTTCTAAAAGTTGGCATAGATGTTTAGTAACTTTTGAGAAATTTAAAATAAAATGCCTGTAAAAACCAACATGTCCAAGAAAACTCTTAACTTCTCTTACATTAGTAGGAGGTGTTAGTTTAGATATGAATTAAATTTTTGCAGGGTATGCTTCCATATCATCTTCTGAAATTTTATGCCCTAACACAATTCCTCCTGCAACCATAACATTTCTCTCAATTTAGAACTTAATTAGTTCTTTCGCATAACTCCAAAACTTTTTCAAGGTAATTTAAGCGTGCGTCAAATGATGTTCCAAATACAAAGAAATCATCCATAAATACTTTCAATCCATCATCAATTAACTTACTAAATATGGACATCATACATCTCTAGAATGTTGCAGGTGCATTACATAATCCGAAAGGAATTCTTCTAAAAGCAAAAGTTCTAAAAGGACTAGTAAATGCTGGTAAAGGGAAGTGATGTAACAAAGGACTAGTAAATGTTGTCTTTTCTTGATCCTCACGAGCAATAGGAATTTGATGGTAACTAGGTATATCTATCTAAAAAGCAAAAATATTTGTGCCCAGCAAGTCTATCTACTATTTGATCTAAAAATGGTAAAGGGAAGTGATCTTTCCTGCTGGTAATGTTTAATTTTCTATAATCAATGCAAATACGTCACCCAGTAACTTGTCTGATGGGTATTAATTCATTATTTTCTTTTCTTTCAACAGTCACTCCTTTTACCCAGTAACTTTTTGGATATGTATTAATTCATTATTTTCTTTTGTTTCAACAGTCACTCCTTTTTACGAGTCTGATAGGTATTAATTCATTATTTTCTTTTGTTTCAACAGTCACTCTTCCTTTTTTAGGAGCTTGTCTGATAGGTATTAATTGATTATTTTATTTTGTTTCAACAGTCACTCCTTTCTTAGGAACACAATGAATAAACTTACTCATGCACTATCTGAAATAGGATATATAATTCCAGTGTCTAACCATTTCAAAATTTATTACCCACGCACTATCTGAAATAGGATATATAATTCCAGTGTCTAACCATTTCAAAATTTCCTCTGTGCACTATCTGAAATAGGATATATAATTCTAGTGTCTAACCATTTCAAAATTTCCTTTTTTACCCATTATCTGAAATAGGATATATAATTCCAGTGTCTAACCATTTCAAAATTTCCTTCTTAACTAATTCTTTCATTATCAGATTCAATCTCCTTTGTGGATCAACTCTTGGTTTATATTGTTCATCCAGTATAATTCTATGCATACAGATCTTTGTGGATCAACTCTTGGTTTATATTGTTCATCTAATATAATTTTGTGCATACAGATCGAATGACTGTGGATCAACTCTTGGTTTATATTGTTCATCTAATATAATTTTGTGCATACAGATTGAAGGACCGATTCTCTTAATATCAGCTAAGGTCCAACCAAAAACTTTTTTATATCTTTTTAATGTGTCTAACAGTCTTTGCTCTTGCGGTTCTTTTAATTCTGAAGATATAATAATAGGTAATGTAGATGAGTATCCCAAAAACAATCTTGCAAATCATTTAATTCTGAAGACATAATAACAGGTAATGTAGATGAGTCTCCCAAAAATACATACTTCAAGTGGCTAGGTGTATTTTCAACTCAAGTTCAGGTGGTTTTATAATTGATGGAACTAGATTCTTATCAGCATTTTTTGTAATATCCAACATCTCAAATCTTTCTTTCAACTCAAGTTCAGGTGGTTTTATAATTGATGGAAATAGATTCTTATCAGCATTTTCTGAAATATCCAACATCTCAAATTTTTCTTGAACATAATCTAATTCTTCATTTTCTAATTTATCCAGAATAATTTCATCATTCTCTTTAATTTGTTCTTCAAAATGCTCTTCTTTTTCAACCTACTTTGTATCTTCAAAATGTTCTTTAAAATGTTCGTTCAGTAGATGTTTAATAATTTCCATGCAAAAACACTCATTATCTTTTTCAACAGCAGGGTATTTCATAGATTTCGCAATGTTAAAAGTCACTTCTAGATCATTTACTCTCATAATTAATTCTCCTTTTTGAACATCTATCATAGCTTTTCCAGTAACTAAAAATGGTCTCCCTTAAATGATAGGTATTTCTTTATCTTCCTCCATATCTAGAACAATGAAATCCACAGGAAAGATAAATTTGTCCACTTTTACTAACACATCTTCTATAACTCCCTTAGGATATGTAACTGAACGATCCACTAACTATAGAGTTACAAAAGTAAGTGAAACTTCTCCTAGTCCTAATCTTTTGAAAATTGATAGAGGCATAAGATTACTACTGGCTCCCAAGTCACATAAAGCTCTTCCATAAAACTTTTCACCGATAGCACACGGTATAGTGAAGCTACTAGGATCATTTAATTTTTCAGGAAGCTTTTTCTGAATAATTGCAATACACTCTTCACTAAGTGCAATAGTTTTGTTGTCCGTGAACTTCCTTTTTTTGTTCAGAATATCTTTCATAAATTTCACATAATTGGGCATTTGCTCTAAAGCTTCTACGAAGGGAATGTTCACCGTTAACTTCTTAAGAATTTCTAAAAATTTGTAAAATTGTTTATTTTATTTGTGTTACTTCAACCTTTGAGGAAACGGTAGTGGAGGTTTCTCCACGGTAATTTTCATTGGTGTAAATGGATACTCTAAATGTAGGTACTCATGATCCTTTTATTTTTAGGTATCCACTTTCTCTTTTTCAGTTTCTATTTCTTTTTGCACTTTTGTCTCTAATTCTTTTCCACTTTGTAATTTAATCACCTTCATTTGTTCTTTTCCTTGATCTTTAGGATTTGGTTCCACAGTACTCGGAAAAGTTCCTAATGTTCGGTTACTAAGCGCAGTAGCGATATGCCCTAATTGATTTTCAATATTCTTAATACCAGTTCCTTGATGTTTTAATTGATTTCCTTGAATTTGCAATTGATTTCCTTGATTCTGTAATTGTTGACCCATGTTTAATATCAGCTCTTCCATAAATAACTTCTCCTTAATTGGAGTTTTACTGTTAAATTCTGGAGGATAAGAAGGTCTATAGTTAACATTTCCCCAATTGGATGAATTTCCTAATGGGTTCACTGAGTTGTTTGCCCATTCTTGATTTGTAGAAGAATTGTTATTCCAATTAAAATTTGGATGATTCTTCCAACCTGGGTTATAATAATTCGAATATGGGTTGTTGGGTCAATTAATAGCATTTAAGGTCTCATATGAAGATTGAACATCCACAAATTGCCCAGATGATTTTTCTTCCATCATAAGAGGTGTTGAAGAATAATTCATCCCATGATGATCTAATTTCTTTGATGTTGTAGCAATATGTGAAGCTAACATAGATATTGCATCAGAATCATGGATGCTAGCTACTCTTTTAGGATTTAACCACTCAGAGGGCCATTGAAAATTGTTTGTAGCCATCTCTTCTATTAATGAATAAACCTCATCAAAAGGTTTTGACATTAGAGAACCACCAGTCGCAGCATCTATAATCGATCTAAGAGATCCTACTAATCCATTATAAAAAGTCTAAATTATTAACCAATTTGGTAACGAATGATGAGGACACTTCCTAAGAAGATCTTTAAATTTCTCCCAAGCTTCATATATTGACTCTATCAATCTGACAGAATGATGTTATGTCATTTCTTAGTTTGGCAGTTTTGGATGGATGGAAATATTTGGATAGAATTTTCTGTGAAATTTCTCCCCAAGTTCTAATAGATCCAGGTGCTAATGAATTTAACCACATCTCTTACTTTCCCTCCACTCTTACAATCTCTCAAAGAATTCCTCACAATTGTTACACTCTAATGGTAATTTTATACACTCTAGATTCCTTAGACTCCTTAGACTCCCTCTATTTTCGGCCAAAATGTTCTTTTAAAGTCGTAGATGAGCTTTCCCAAGAGTTGCCTAAGCATCCCTTCAAAATTTGGCCTCATCTAAAGCTTGATACCTTTCTTTAAAGTGCAATATCATCAAAAATAGTATAAAATAGGTATGAAAATTTCAACATATTTTCCTTTGGTCAGATACTTAGAAGAAATCCCAGAAAAAGAATTTCATGATAACTTCATTAGTAAAGGTGTTAATGCTTCTAAGTCTAAGTTAGAAATGTAACTAAGTTTCTTTCCTTAAGTTGATTCAAGTAGAGCAATTTTTTTATTAGGCATCTCCCCAAGGTTCTCCTCACATATATTTTTTTCTTTTAGGATTATTTTCAATCCTTTCTTTTTTTTCTTTTTTGATATTTCATGTGTCATGTGAGGATTACTATATATGGATTGCCTTTAATGATTTTAAATTCTACTATCATCCTCTTAAAGTTAAAAACATATCACATTTCTTTACTTTAACAAATGTGTATTAGCTTTAAGATTTTTCATAAAGTCTCAATTTTTTTTCTTTTCATATATAAATCTAAGATCTTTAATATTTCCAAATGTACAGTTTTCTTTACTTTAAATATCAAAAGCATAACTCGAAACCCTTCATACTAAAACATCTTAATTCTAGAATTAATTTTTATTATTAAAAACTTTTACTTAGGTTTTCTACAACTTTTATAAAATCAAAAATATAGTTTTCTAAAGTGCCAAGCTTGAGAACAAGCATAGTTTTCTAAAATTTTCTTATGTACTAGATACGAAATAGTTCCAACCTCGAGAATGAACATTAAGTTTTGAGAAAGAAAATTTTACCCTTCGCCCATTTTTAATCTTCCAAACTCCATTTTCATCAGTCAGAAATCCCATAATCTCATCCAATTCATTATCATTATGATGGAACTCAGAAAAGAAGCAGGTAGAACACTGTGCAACTGGTATGCATGGTAATACTAGCATAACTGATATATACATATTACCCACATACATATACTAAATCATCTAATTCATCCGGCAGGTTTGCACAAAACTCTAGAAAAACTAAAATTACAAATACGTCAGTGAAATAATAAAAGCATTCCCTCTGTCGCTCCACAATCAAATACTCAATAGTTCCTCCAAGACGTAGAAAACAGTGTTCTACAATCAACTTCTTTGATTGTAGATCAGGATACCAGTTTTGTGCCCTTGTACTGACAAACTTATCAGAATCTAAAGTTGTTTTTTCCTTGCCTCTCTTCATTCTAGGAGTCATGATTAATCTAAATATTTTTCAAGATAAATTTCAAAAATCACAAACTCAACCTTAGAAGGCTCCTAAAAATACAATCTAAACATAAAAAATCATTTAACGATGGATTTATTATTATTTTCATCAAATTTTCAAAATTTTGGCCTAATCCATAATGTCGGTGAAATCATTGTCAAATAAAAGTTTTTCAAAGCTAAGGTAAAAATCTTACCTAGGGATGAAGAAATCCAAAGCTTGGAAGCCTAACTCTAAGCCAATCAAGCACAAAATGAAAGCCTAGGTGAGAAAAATGCAAAAAATGGTGGAAGGAGATGAGCCAAGGGTAAAAATGATGAAATATGTTGGTCCAAGCACTTAAATTGACTCATAGGTTAGTTCGGTGTTATAGCGTTGGGCAGTGGCGCTATAGCACTTTGCATAATCTGATGAACAACACTATAGCGCCAAGAAATGCCGCTATAGCACCATTCATACCAATCCAAATTTTAAATTTTTTTTATTTTTGAAAAGGAAATAGAAAATTTAGGATGTAAAAAGGCTATTTTTCAAATTTTAATGGCCAATTTTATAGTTATTCAGTTAGTCACCAATCCAAAATTTTAAATTCACAAATTTCAATATGAATACATAAGGCCACTTTTTCAAAACACAACAAAATATTTTATTATATTAATAAAATGTTCAATTCATACGACACAACCACAAAGGCATCATTAAGATGTTCATACAACAAAGACAATACAAACCACACTAAGTCTTAACACAAACATGAAAGGCACACTACATGGAATTACATAAAATTAATAACAGAAATATCTATATAAAAACAACCTTTAGGATCACTCTTGATTAGTAGTGATATTCTTCATTCTACTCACCAAACAATTTCTATCATAGTAATGGTAGAAAGGAGGGTGAGAAAATTCTTTAGCAAATTTATCGTTGATCCACTTGTTGGTGCTATACATAGTCACTTAGCTATCTTGGAAACACGCCAAACTATTGAATTGCAATTTTAACTGCTAATCCATATGCTTGTAATGGTAGGATAACTTTTCAACCTTTAAATGCAGAAGAGAAATCTCACCTTCAATCTTCTCAAGTTTTTTCCATGAGGTGCTTCAAACTTACAGTGAGATATCCATTGAAATAGGTTTAAGCATCCTTATGCACCAACTTCTTTTCTTCAAAACTCCCTTTGTCATTGCTCTCCATGATCTCTCAAATGAAATTTTCACACTCAAATCTCTTTAGAATACTTAGGAATGTCATAGGGATACTTCAAATCCCATCTTAGGTGATTTTATATCGAGGAAGAAAAAAGGAAACCAAATTTTTGGCGGTTTTAAGGAGTCATTCGAACTGTGGCGCTATAGCGCCAAACCAACGTACTTAATTCTCAAATTTCTTTCTTCCACTCTTCAAGTTCTTTAATATATTAATGTTTTTGCCAACAAAATTATATAAGGCTCTCAATTACTATATAGAACTCATCACAGTAATAATTCAAATCCAAATCACAAAGATAACTATGGATTGCGTCCCATAAAGTGCTTGGTTTAACGTTGTCAGCCTGACATAACCATTTTTTTACTTAGGTTTGACCCAAAATTAGGATTTCTTCAAATGCAGGACTCTCTACACTCATGTAAGCTTTTAATCTATATCCATTTACCTTAATCACTCTCCTTATTTTGGATCTTCAATATCAATAGCTCCATATGGACAAGCTTTTACCACAATAAATGGTCCTAGCCATCTGGATTTAAGTTTTCCTAGAAATAATTTCAATCTTGAATTATAAAGCAGTACTTATTTCCTGGGCTCAAAATGCTTTTTCAGAATTTTCTGATCAAGCCTAAATTTCATTTTCTCCTTATAAATTTTGGCATTCTCATAAGCTTCATTTCTCAATTCATCAATCTCACTTAATTTCAATAATCACTTGTCTCCAGCAACTTTCAAATTATAATTAAACTCTTTAATTGCCCAGTAAGCTTTATGTTCCAACTCAACTAGCAAGTGGCATGCTTTTCCGTATATGAGCCTATACGGTGTCATTCCTATAGGTGTTTTATAAGCAGTTCTATAAGCCCATAAAGCATTATCAAGTCTATCAGACCAATCAATTCTTTTAGGATTTATCAATTTTACTAATATTCTTTTAATTTATTGATTGGATACTTCTGCTAAACCACTGGTCTGAGGATGATAAGTGATCTCGTTATTGGTTATGTGCAAAGTATAACAATGACTTTAATGATTTTTTTCACTTATGTTATCATATTTTGCAAATGAACCAAAAACTTGATCCTAGAGAAAAGAAGAATTGACTTTTTAATTTATATATATATATATATATATATATATATATATATATATTGGAATACTAAGCAACTATATGGATCGTTATCAAGTAATATAGGAATTTTTTATTAAGACCTGAATATCGAACCCACAGGGAAATATGCAATATGCACAAACTTTCTATTTTAAAAAGACAATAACTTAAATGATAGATATTTTCTCAATAAGTAAAATTCAATTCTTTTTGGTATTTTTGATATTTTGACAAAATAATAAAAAATCTAAAGATAACTTGAGTTTATGTAAGAGAAAAGCACTTGATATGAAAATATATTTCTCCTTATCATGAATCAGTAATAAGTATAGGAATTCTGCCATGGAAGTATGCAAATTGTGTTGTGTCAAATAGAAGCAATAATATTTGTTACCCTTACTAGAGATGCTATAAAGAACATTGGATAATTTAAAGTTTGAATAGTTCTGAAGATCGGCTAGGCAGGAAAGATATCAGCTCTCACTCTAAATTCCCCTCGATTCCCTCCACCTAGGGACTAACATCTCGTATCAGAACCTAAAACAATAAACCAAGTTGGAGGATTTAACTTCTCACTTTAAAGACCTCTAACTCTACACCCTTCAAAGTTTATTTCCCTATTTATTTGCACTAAATCTTATGAATTACATTCTCATTCATACAACCTCATGTGATTCATTCCAATTTTTTATTGAGACAATACCAGTCAGGTTCTTACATATTCTCACAACAAATTTTAACATCTGGATAGGCTAAATCAAAAAGTAAATGGAGTACATGGATTTAAATCATCTTAACTTCTTCCAACATTAAAGATCAATACTCTCCACAATTTCTATCCAACACTTTTAATTACTTATCATTTTAAGGAGAAAGATAAAGAAAACTACTTAGAATCCATGGAGAAAATAAAACCACACTTTAATTTAAAAGTAGAAATCATTGCTAAACCAACAAGAAGTCTTGATTAAAATCAAAAGGAGTTTAATAACAAAGATAAAAACTTATCTCAAATCCTCCACCAAACTCTTGAAGTTTTTTTGAATCTCTTCTCTTTTACAACACTCTTGACTCTCACAATAAAATTAAAAATAAAAAAGATAAAGTAAATTTGTGGTGCCTGAAAATCTCTAGAACTATCTCTCAAAACACCCTCTTTCCAACACTTCAAAAAGTCTCAACTTTCTTCTTTTATAAATCTCCAAGAGGTGTCTTGATAACTCTTTAAAATGTGTACCAATTCAATGTATCATCCAAAGGATGCCTCCTTTCACAAGTCATTTAATCATAATTTTGTTTCTAGTGGTCATAACCACCCTCTTTAGCCAGTAGGTGTCTCAAATGTCCCTTCAAAGTTTGGCAAATGAAGAAAATCGCCAAATAACTGTCTATGCACTTAAGCGCGGGGTCTCTGGCACTTAGACACAGCCTTCTCTGTTTCACCGGCGCTTAAGCACCAGATCTAGCGCTTAGGCGCCAAAACACTTTTGCACAATTTTTACATTTTTGCTCCAAATTTGACCTTTTTCACTCTTTTTAGCATTTTTCATCTTTTTATTTATACCTGAAAGAAAAACACACAAATACCTTCCATTAAAGCGCAATATCTCAAAAATAGATATAAAAATATGTCTAAAAACACTATATATTTTAGGTGTATCAAAATTCCCCAAACTTAGAATGTTATATGTCCTCAAGTGGCACTTCAATCATTAAAAACCAAACAAGTATGATATGTATATGAGTTTCTTTAGGAGTTACTAAAATTTAGATTTAGAAATATAGTAGTCCAATTTAGAAAAAATATATAGTAAATGAGACCAACTTAAAGTTTAGAAATTTTTAATGTTAAGAAACTTGAAAATATGAGTTTCTATCTAATTCAGAAATATTGTAAATTTTTTAAATTTAAAATTTAGTCTTTTTATTATCTCCACTTAAAAATTTTTATCAAGAATAATTTTACTTACTATATTATATCTCTAACCATAGGAGTTTCTCAAGTCTTATACTTTAAAAAGTTCGTATGTGGAACCAATTTTTGATTAGGCACTAATCTTCAAGCTTCTCCTCCCCTACTTTTTCTTTTTCTTTTTCTTTTTCTTTTTATTTTTCTTTTTTATTTTCTTTTTCTTTTCAGGCAAGGATTACTATATTTGAATAAGCCTTTAATGGTTTTGAATTTCACTTCTCCTTTCCTAAAGCAAAGTCCTGATATAAATCTTTTACTTATAAATATAAATAATAGTTTTGAAAATTATTTTTAATAAAAGAAATTTAAGTATTAAAAATAAAAGTCTAAGATTTTAAATTCTTCAAAAATACAATTTTTCTTATTAAAGATAATTACATTATATCACTTGTAGCGCATTTGAGAACAAATAAAATTCAAGTTTTAAAAATATTTTTCATCTCCCCCCCCAAACTTAAATTTTTATCAAGATTAAATAGTTTAGCAGCAGATATATATAAGGAGGAATGTAAATTAAAATAACATGCTTACATGAATTTTTATACCCTAATTATACAAGTATGAAAACTATAAACTCGAGTAAAATTAATTTTTGATCAATTTTCTATCATTTTCATTTCAATTCAACATGTAGAGATTAAATAGACTTCTAAGTAGTGAGTACAAATATAAAAACAAACTAACACACTAACTTTGATTTCCAGTCTCAACATAAAAATAAACACACTAACATGATAAGAGAAAAATACAGGGTAGCAGTTTTTTTAGTTTAAAATTTAAAACTAAAGTTAGCAAGATTTTTAAATTTTCTCAAGACATAGAATCAAGTTCAATCCTTAACTAACTAACACATTACTCAACACAATAGTAACAATTACTACCCTAGAAATTAAAACAATATACTAACAAACACAAACATCACAAGACAATTAAACAAAAGTCCAACACATCATAAGGTCTAAACAGATACTCAAATGAAAATGTAGCAAGTCCAAACCACAAAGTCCAACACATATTACAAACATCAAAATAAATAACTCAGTCCTCCTCCTCATCATCCTCAGAATTACCGCTATTCCAAACATTTGTAGACTCATAATCAGGGTATCTTGATATGGAGGAAATTGCACTCCTGGATTTCCCCTAATGAGGTTTTCCAGAGATGAATGAAATTTCTCTTCATAATCACTTTTCCTTCTGTTATACCCATCAATATGATCTACAAAGCTTTCTAAATTTAGTACCTTATCTGCGGTATAGTTGATATTGTCTATCATCCTCTGTAATAGTTGACTTTGAGTTTCCGTAGACTCACATCTAGAAGTAGAAGCTCGTGAGGTAGATGTTATAGATGTAGAAGCAACAGACGTTGCCATTCCATAACTCCATGAAAATCTTCCTCTCCAGCTAAAAATAGAATGCACCAAATATAACTTCACATTAACACTTGTGATTGGCTTTAGAGGCAACAATACTTCCTCCCAGCTATCATATCTTACTCCACTGTTCACATAAAGAAAAGATTAAGGAAGCATATCCCAAACCTGCAGTAGTAAAGGAAGTGGCAGAACTGATGATAGTCTGATAGATCAATGCTCCAATGTTGATGAGCTTACCTTCTTGAATACAATAGTTCAATGTTGCTCTCTCTGGTAACTTCACTAAGATGATTTGTCGGTAATAGACGGGTTGAAATAAAATAGTGTCATGCCTTTGAAGGTGCACTCAACTTTGAAGTGAAAAAGTTAACTCTCCTTTCATTTGTAATTTTCCAGAGCCCTCTTCCAACAGTCAAATAGGAAATAATTTCATCTAGCTCCGTCTCAGTAGGACTATAGTTCGCATAAAAATACAAAGTATCGGGTGGTAGGTGATAAAACATATTGATTACCTCCTGTGAAAAAGGTACCAATTTCCCTCTAACCATGACTCGATCGTCTTCACCCTCGGGTAGCTTAACATAGAACTCCCTAGCTACAGAATAACGACCACATCAAAAAAATGGCAGAATCATTCCCATTGTTGGCGAACGATCAGATCTTCTACGGATCCACCTAGATTTTTGAAACATTCCTTCTGGATAAGTTTTGGTGATTGCAGAGCATCACTGTACCAATCTTGAGCTTTCGAAGACAAGAGTGGTGCCTGAGCGCCAAAGACGATATAAGATAGATTATGGCGGTTCGGAACAAATTTTAAGTGGATTTTGAAGGCTCCAAATGATTCAAACGCCCCATAGAGTGATTCAATGCATCTAGACACTTTAGAAGGCTCTTTAATGAAGAGATTTGTCTCAATGAATGGACATGTCTTTTGGTACTCAAAAGGTGTGACTTTTGGAGAGAATTTGGGAGAAAATTTTGAATTCTTTTTAAAGGAGGCAGCCCCTCATTAAAAAGGAGAGGAGTCTAGAGAATAAGTGTGGCGTGAGAGTGAGAGGAAGACTTTGGTGAAGAGAGAGTTTTCTTCTAGGGTTGTAAAAGGAGAGGGAAGGTGAGAGATTTCTTCTTCATTACATTTTTAGGAGAGAATTGAGTGTGATTGTAAAGAGAGAAAGTGCTTAAAAGGAACTTCTAGGAATTCGTTTGGGAAGGAGTGTGAGATAAGTTGTGTTCTTTTCTTTCTTTATTTTGTAAACTTATTTTTATATATGAAATCTGTGTTTTGTCGTATCCTTCTCATGAATTCTGAGTAGTCTTCTTTATCCTTCTCCCTATAATAAGATTTGGTTTTGTGAAGAATTGGTTTGTTTTATACGATTTTAAATGTAAAAATTTTTTGATGATTTGAACTCTAATCTTCATTTACTTTTTGATTTGGACAATTGAAAGGTTAAACTTTATGTTTAGAAACATATGATCTGAAAGGGCTATGATTTCTACAACATAATGAGAATCACATTTAATTCCATGGGAGAGCATGCATCCATGGGATTGTATGCAATTAAATAGGGAAATATACTTTGTTGGATACAGAATTGGTGAATATAAGGTGATAGATTAAATTCCTCAATTTGGTCTGGTTGATTGGAAACTAATGTGAGATTGTTAGCCCTTAAAAAGAGGGAGCAGTGAGAGCTCTAGAGTGGCGGCCTGTATACTCCCAGCCTAACCACAAAATTAGGGACCAAACACTAGATTAGTCAATGTTCTTTATGCACTTGAAAGAGGTTAAAGAAAAAGATTGTTCCTATTTGGCACAATAAAATTATATATATTTTAAAATGATTTTAATTTCTTCACAATCCATAAACTCATTGTAAATAGGAGGAATGCTTTCTTAAATTTGAACTCTTCGTCACAAAACTTTGTTTAGTCTTAGTAAATTTAGTTTTGATGTTTAGAAATTAGTTTAGTAACTTAGCTCTTTTAGTTACATTTTTGTTAGCATTCATTAAACCCATTTTAATTTGTCTTTCTTATATTAATTTGTATAGTTTGAATATTGTGATTTATGTTATTATCATAAGAATTTTCATCTTCCAAACTAAGACTTGATAGAAGTAGACTAGAATTAGCGTAAGGGATTTCTTACTGCGCTTCTCTGTGAGATCGATACTATGGTTTTTAAAGAAAGCCCTATATTACTTGAAGTGATATGTGCACTTGCGTAGAACCCATAGTGTGTGAACTATTTTATATATTTTATATAAAATTTTGATTTTGCACATTAAATACTTAATATAATTTAGGTCACTATTTTGGCCATATTTTTGGAAGCTAAATTAGTGCGTAAGTTTGGGACGGGTCAAGTTTTTTACACTGTTGTCGGGGATTTAAATTGACATAAAACACACAGAAAAATAGCACACACCAGGGGCGCATCATTAAGCAGGAGCAGCTCGATTCCAACTCCGAAGGGAAGCAAGTCTTGAAACCAATTTGACCATTTTAGAAGTACCAGTGGCTGAAGGGGAGTCAGATAAGTGTTTCTCAATTAGTGAGACTTTTGATGTAGGGCATAAAAGCTTGCTAATTAGAAATCATTGGAAACATCATGATACATTCCTTGGTCAGCGTTATAGATGCCTGACATACCACTTGATGTCATTTGCCTTAAGTTTAACAATAATCCATGCACCCAACCATTAAAAATGAAGATCACGTCCTTGGCTATGAGACTTGTGGGGTCGATCTAAGAGAAGGTGCTAAAACTGAAGGAAGCTTGCTACATGCAGGAGGTGTAACACCTATTTTAGATCTCTAATGCATTCACGGTGTAGAAGTCTGATGGAAATTGGAGGATTTCCATTGACTTCACTAATTAGAACTTTGCTTGCTTGAAGGAAAATAACCCCTACCAAGAACCGATGCACTAGTGGACATAACAGTTGGACATTTGGTGATGAGCTTTCTGTATGCTTTTTGTAGCTAACACTAGATCAAGATGCACCTCGCTGATGTGAAGAAGACTGCTTTGATTACTAGTGAAGGTTTATTTTGTTATAATGTAATTCCCTTTAGGCTTAAGAATGCTAGGGCTACTTACCATCTTTTCAAATCATAAAAAATAAAATGTCGAAGCCTACATAGATGATATCCTGCTTAAGAGTCGGTTAGATGAAAAACACATAAATGATTTGAAAGAAACATCACATACACTTCAAATCATAATATGAAACTTAACCCATTTAAATGTACACTCGGACCTTCTACCAACAAATTTCTTGACCACTTCTTGACCCAAAAAGAATTAAAAAAAAACACAGGAAAGTACATTCATTGCTAAAAATTTATCCTTGAAACAAAATAAAGTCCATAAGTTGACCAACCAAATAATGGGCCTTAGTAGATTCATCTAAAAAACAAGTGAAAATTGTGTCTCATTCTTCAAAACACTCGAAAAAGCGAAGAACATCAAATGGTCGACCGATTGTGAGGAGGCATTCACAAAGTTAAAGGATTCTTTGGCATCATCGCCACTACTACAAAGCTTGAAATCAAACAAGGAGCTCCCTTCGTATTTGGAAGTTGGACATGAGGCAACTAGTTCTGTGATGATTTGTTAAGAGCTAAGGAAGCAGCTCATCCTTCTACATCGAACTCTCGTAGATAAAATTTTTTTAGGATGAGTTGATCAACTTAGGTCTTATGGGATGCAATACAACATTGACTTCACCTTTTTTCTCTCTAAGTTGTGGTTGGAGCCTTGCTCTCGAAGGACATCAAGTGTTTTTTGAGTGTATGTTGTAGATCTGACTTTGAATTACTACCTCACAACCAAATGTTAGATATATTAGTCATCCATTATGATGATTTTTGAATTCAAATTGATATGCTAATAGAATGGAAGGCAATTTATCGACCTAGCTCCCTCACTTTTTATAAAATTTTCATCTGATTAGATTGATAGATTTATGAGCTACTACACTTGATCAATTCAATTAGCAACTTTCATAAGAAAGAATTACAATTTTTAATAAGCAATTTTTATATTTCTAACTACACGTCCATTGTAGTTTACAACAAATAATAGTATCAAGATATTTTTTATTTTATGACTAATACTGCAACACTAAATTCTAACGGATCATTTTTTACCGTCTTGCATTTTGCATCTAGATTTCATAGTTCTCCCTAATCTGCTAGTTTGCGTTGCTCTTTTTTTTTCCCTGGGAAAATTAAACCCATGAACAATATGCACAAATCAAACATGAGATCTACAGTAAGAAACTACACTCTCAACTAACATGTTGTGAGTATGTGAGCTCATGTTGTACTTATTCATAAAGTTTTGTTATTTTTATGAATTTATTTAAATTCAACATAAGGATTATTTGGCATCTTCTAATAAACATTAGTTAACTAAATTACAAATACCTTGGAACATCTTCCTGAATTTTGTAAGAATATCATGCCTCATTGCATAACTCATAAGTTGTTAAACATCCATATTTGATCACGATTCTCTTTTTTTGCTCTAATTTTCGATTCATTGTTTTCCTAGAAAAATCTGCTACAAGGATATCGATTAATACCAAGTCAAATTTAGCATTATATTGTTGGCAAGCCTAGATGAAGGGACATCACAATAAAAGCTACTGTAAAAGAGCGTTCAAGTTAGTGTTCTCTTCCTCAATTGAAACCCTTAAAATTTACTACTAAAATCTTAATGATGAATCTGAGTTGTACTAATTATATACTTGAGAAGTACAAAATAAAATAAAATAAAAATACATAGCTAATCTTAATATTTTTCCTTTGTTAACGTTTAAAAAATAGCAATTTTTTTAAGAAAATAAAAAAATGGATTATATTTAATTGGCCAATGAATTCGCTTCTCAAGCATAAATTAAAAAATATAACAGCTTTACCGATTCAAAAGCATTCTTTCAACACCAATCTTTGGACCATTCGCCCAACACCATCGGCAACAACAACAACAACAAAGTCTTAATCCCACCACGTTAGATTGGCTACATGAATCATTTTTCTCCATTGTGTCCTATTTAGTGTCATATTTACATTTAGTTCTAGTAAATTAATATCATTTTTTATAAAATAAGCCAAGTCTTCCTTGGTCTACCCCTCCCTTTCTTAACACAAGTAACTTCCCCAGCACCATCAGCAACTTGCTAAAATTTGTTTTTATATGGTCTACATGTCTTGGATTATTTAAGGCAAACAATAGTTAAAATCTTGCTGACATTTTTCATTCATTTTTAATAAATTTTCCTTCACCCTATTAAAAAATAAAACTAAACAAAAGAAATCCCTTACATATCTTCAGACGCCTAGCCACAGCCACTCTTTTTAGCGTCTGGCAACTGCATCCGTAGAACATTTCCAGCCTTGTGCTCATCTTGCGTATGAAAAACATTAATGGCTGTAAAAAATTCAGGCTAGTTCTACTCTGGCTTAAAATCTACTCAAATCACTCAATGTAATCTAATATTAAATCAATTATATATATATATATATATAAAGGAATGGCCCGAAGCTATTAGACAAGCCCTGGACATCCTTAGGTGTGTTAAATATTCAAGCACCACACCGTACGCACGGGAGAAATCGAGCCCATAACCTGAGAGAACTTATGACCTACAGAGAGACTGATCNTATATATATATATATATATATATATATATATATATATATATATATATATATATATATATATATATATATATAATCTCAACCAATCAGTTGATTCATACACTCATCAACATCAATTTCAAGCCAAAAAATCAATCCAATTTTGTTTAACTTTCAACTTATTAAAACATTTTGTGTGTACTCAAAACAAGTAAAAAACATATATATTATCCATCTAATCAACATTTTCAGTGCAAAACTCAGCCCAGTTTCAAGTAAGGCTTGCACAAATTCAAAAGATGCACATCCAGTAAATAAACTTGGAAGCAACCATTGGCTGAGAGATTCTCAATGCCAACAAAGTTTCTACCGAAGAACCAACAAAAGAACAAAAAACATTCACTATGAACCCAATAAAAAAAGACGCATCAGATCATTTTTAATTCAAACTCTACTCACATTCGAAAGGATAATAAAGCAGTTATAAAATCAAAGCATAAAACAACCGCATCACATACCCAATTCATTTTACCATTGCTTTCTTAAGATTTCATTGAAAATGGGAGACGAGCATTTTTATTTTTATTTCAACTCTCGTGTTGCAGGTTTACCCTCTCCAGTTCAATCAAGCTCAATGCAATTTAATTACTGCAGAGGATTATACCAAGAAATTGTTTTAAACAAATATGCTTAAATGTCACAACTCAGCCTATAACTGGATTTCTAGAGTTCTATAGAAAAGGGGAAAGGGTTATTTGGAGAGCTGATATCCGAGTTGGATCTCTTCATTATTGCCAAAGATATCATAGTCGCCCTCCAATTTGGACTAGAGATACTTGAACAGGAGGAAGAAAAACATGCAAACGTGTTTCAGAAATGAATTTGATTTGTGCTAAATGAGCTCCACCCATTGCACTAATCCTCAGATTTTTCCATGCTCTTTGAACCATTATAGGTTGAAAGAAAGAACATGTTCTGATTTTTCTGAAGGAACCTGCAAGTAAATTAAACAGAAAATTTCACAAATATGAATTTAGATGTACTTTGCTGCCAGATATATAATTAGCAGTAACGTTCATTTCTCCAGCTGACAGAGTTTATTGCAGTAAACGTTGCTACGATACATTTGTACCCAAAACAGATACGAAGTGACGAAAATGCTTGTCAACCTCAACTCATCTACTACAATGACAGCAAAACAGATCAGAAATTTGCAGATCTTTGAATTATAATTGGAATAACAATGTTTTCTCTAACCTCCCATTGTCAGAACTTCGCAAAATTGCATGAACATTTTATTAACCTTCATAAGACCAACGATATAATAATGGGAAATTAACATATGTACCATACTTTTTTCTGGATATATATATCTAATACCTAAAGTTTGATATAAACATTTATAACACGGTGTACTAATCCAAATGCATTTGACATTTAATAAGTTAGTAAAGTGGTATTTTTTTATATGATGTTAAAATTTTAATTGTTATGAATATGAATATTGAATTTTAAATGTTAATCATATAAATACATATGAATTGTGTGATGTGCATGTAAATGCCCCTATAATAAAATACAGCAATATGCTAACTGCCAACTACAAATCAAAGCGTTAAGTGAATGCATCTCAGTTCCAAAACTATAAAGCTCAAGTAGTTGGAAGAAATTTGATAGAAGATATCTCATCCTCAGAATTTAAGAACAGAGTACTAATTATTAGTGCAAATAACCACATTCAATTCAACTTATTCTAGTAAAAATGAAATCATTCAAGTGAAACCAGAGTTAGTCAACTAAATTTTATCTAGGCTAATGATATCTAAATTCATTATGATGATTAACCAAGGGGCTATTTAGGGCCACTTTATTTTTCCTTTAGTTATATTTTATTTATCTTTTTATTCCAAACAAAATATGTTTAATATTTTTTATTAAGATATGGTTAAAATACTCAAAACACCCAAGCGTTTTTTTAGGTGTTTTCAAAAATATATTTATTTGCTTTTAGAAAAGAAAAATAAAAACATAATAAACAAACATGTTTTTAAAACAAAGGAAAAATAAATACAAAAAAAAACAAAATTGATCCCAAACAAGCCTTAAGCTAATTAATCATTAGGCTAACCGAGTAAAAAAATATCTAAAAAAATAAAATAGTCGCCCAGCAGGAATGGGTGCAGAAGAGTTCATTATATTGGCCACAAATATTTTGGTCAAAGCTAATGACCATGAAAAAGATAGTGATTTAATCTTTCGAATGAATTTTCTTTTTTGAGTTATTTCTGCTTCAAATTGTTTTTTTTTTTACAGTAAAGAAAGAAAGAAAAGGAAAAGATAAAATAATGTCAACTAAATTTAAAAATATAAATTACAGAAATTTGGGCATTGCTTGAGATTAATTACATTAATGTTTTGGGTGGTTGGTATGTAAAAACCTCTTTCAATATATAATCATTCAAGTAATTGAAAACAAATTTTATTAGCTAAACAATGAGCCCGCAAAAGTTGTTCCACGACTAATTAAAAGTAAAATATATATATAAATGTTACATTGGAAATTGCAAGCATACTTGAGAAGATCTAGTAGTTTCTGCTGCAACTTGCCCGATGCATCCTCTTCCATGTTGACATAAGAGAGCAATTCAGGTAATTTAACTACACGTATAAAAAAAAGTTTGAATAAAAAAGTAAAGGGTGATGATAATTGATAAAATCAGTTCGAGTAAAATTAAAATAAAAATAGAGACCCTACGTTGAACAGAAAACTAATATATCTTCCAGTATCATCTGATAGACTCAATAGATTGCATTCTTGGGGACTAGAATGCCGTTTAGTTGCAACTACTTAGAATTCAGGTGTGCTTCAAATAAATCAAAAATAAATACAATATATTTAAAATACATAGAATTGTTTGGTTGATTATAAGAAAAATTTTGAAATTACTTGGTTGGTATTTGGTTGAAAGTAAAATAAGCAAGGTGCCAAAATGGTCTCCTGACTGCAAACATGAGGCAATTTCAGTCCCAAAAATTTATACAACAACAAGCCTTAAGGTTATTAAGTAGGGCAGGCTACATGAATCCTTTTTTCTCCATTGAGTGCTATTGAGTGTCATATTTTCATTTAATTCTAATAAATTGAGGTCATTTTTTAAGCAACAAGCCCATCACTTTCTAGGTCAACCTCTGCTTTTCTTAATACAAGTCAAATTTAAAACCTCCACTCTTCTAATTGGATCATCAGATAATCGATGTTTAACGTGACCAAACTATCTTAAGATGACTCTCTAATCTTGTCTGCCACTAGAGCTACGTCAATACTCTCACGGAGCAATCTCATGTTAGCAACACTTTTATGCTTCCCTTTTACAGGCCAATATTCTGCACCATAAAGCATTGAAGTCTCACCACCATTTTATAAAATGTTACTTTAAGTCTAACCAGTACTATTTTATCACACAATATACCCGATGCATTCCTCCACTTCAACCATCCAAATTGAACTGTACTAATAACATCCCCATCAATATCACCATCACTTTAAAGAATAGACCAGACATATCATAAACATTCACTCAATTTAATGACTTGATCACTCATTGTTGCAACTCCGCCATTAAATCTAGAACTACTAAAATTGCATTCCATGTATTCAGTCTTAAATCTATTGAAACAAAAGCCTCAAAACTAAGTTGATCTCTATAATTCATTTTTTTCATAAACTTTTTCTCTAATCTTATCCACAAGTATACATCAGCGAAAAGCATACACCATTGTAGATTCTGCCAAAAATGTCACTAGGTATATCCATAACTAAAGCAAAAATATATGGGCTTAATGTCAATCCCAAAGTTTATAAAAATGCTAAGTTAGTCCCCAAAATATTTAAATGAGGGCTAAAATAGTCCTAATTGGGGACTATTCCAACCCATACTAAAATAGGCTATGGACTAAATTGACACTTTTATATATGCTGGGACTAAAATAGACAAATGGTCCCCTGCAAAAAGTCAGGAGACCATTTTGACACTTTTCTCAGAGTAAAATATAACTATTTTTTAACTAACATAATAATTTTCTTTATTTAATCTATTTTAGAAGGATTTTGGGCACTGACACTAGACAACCTCTAAATTCTAGTTTGATCGATGGTACTACAAGAGATGGCACCAACATAGGAATAGGGAGGATCAGAGAGAGACAGAACCAAATGTGCATCAATGAGATCATGAGGATGAAAGCAGCGGACAGTGAGTATGAGGTAACCAAATGTGCATCAATGAGGTCATGAGCATAAAAGCAGCAGACAGTGAGTATGAAGTGTTGACGCAGAAACATATTTGTGAATTTAAGGATGACTCAAGCGCAGGGAAACCACAAGCTTACAAGGCAAGGAAAGGTCATAAGCGCATAAAGAAAGGTTCATGAGCTTAGCGATATCGTAATGTGCAGTGAATATAAAGTTTGCTTGAATGAGCCAAATTTCAATTTCATAATATATATATATATA
>JXCR01143171.1:303731-348086 GCA_002079205.1 Phalaenopsis hybrid cultivar | reverse complement strand
TGAGCATTATATATAGAAAAATATCTTGTTTTTGTAAATATAATCAATTTTTTTTTAGAAAAATATCTTGTTTTTGTTTTGGGCTCAATCAAATATCCAGAGATAAAAAATGCCTTCATTTAAAATACAGTGCACCCTAAACACCTCCAACTAAATAGCCCTTTACAAATTCATAAAATCAGTGAAAAATAAATTCAGTGAATGAACAATACATAAGAGGTGAACGTTAGTCGGTTTAAAAACTTTGCATAGAGCACAAGCTTGAGTTTCAGTGAAATTAATAAGGTGTGCAAGAGTTAGAGATTTAATATTAAGGCTTTGGATGCAGCATGCAAAAATAGCAGAAGCAGTGATGGCATTGACGATGAAAGCATTCAAGCTTTTTATGATTAAATACTATAGAGAGGATTAGCATCTACTTAGACAAAATCATCACAATAGCACAAATCTGAAACAATAAAAATAGTAGTCAACTTACATCAATAAGTACTATCTAATATTACGAATGTCATCGTCTTGCCGCTTTGCTAGGGTTCCGCCCCCATGGAGAACCCTAGCAATTTCGATCAACTTACATCAATAAATACTATCTAATATTACGAATGTCGTCGTGCTACCGCTCGCTAGGTATTTTGCCCCATGGCGAACCCTAGCATTTCGATTGTCGCAGCTGCTCCGATCTCCACTCTCTCACGTGTCCGTGCGTTGGCGTCGTCGATTGCGGCGGAGAAGATGCGACTCCTGCTGTCTTCTTCCACGCGTCGCAACGCCATCATCTGCGTCGCCTAGCGATTCGTTTCCATTCGCCTTCCTCCGGCGTTGTCGACCGCTCGCCAGAGTTCGCGCCTGCCTGAGTCTGCGCCTGTCTGTGCCGATCGACAGCTTGCTGAAGAAATCGTTTTAGGACGTTCCTACGCCGCTGCACTCGCTAGTGATAACCCCGTCTCCGCCCCTCTTTCGAATATGTTTCTGCAACGATACCACGACAATTTTGCTCTTGGAATTCAAACTGGATTTCTCAAAAAAGCTTCCCGTAAAAACGGCAAACTTGCAATCTTTCTCACTAAGGCAGAGATCTCCACCCTAGTTGCGCCCTGCCGACTGTTCTTAGTAGATAAGTTTCTTTATGGAAACCCTAAACATGAACTAATTTGAAAGGACTTTTGAGCAAATGAAGCTGAAAGGGAGTTGGAAGATCGGTAAATTGGATGGTCGCCACATTCTTACTCAATTATCAAATGACGAAGACTACACCCATTTATTTACGAGAAGAGTTCTTCAAATAAAAAATCAGATGATGAAGGTTTTAAAATGGACGGTGAATTTTGACCCTCGTACTGAACCTCCTACCATTCCTGTTTGGCTGCGCTTCCCAGATTTGAAGATCCACCTTTTTTATCAAGAGCTTCTCTTCCCTTTGGCGATGGTATACGGTAAACCCCTCAAAGCTGACACGCCTACAGTAAATCTAACTCGATCTTCAGACGCCAAAATTTTAATAGAAAGGGATATTACTTTACCTTTTCGGGAGAAATATGGATTGACACACAACATCAGGGATTTTGGCAACAAGCAGAACTTGAACAGATACCACTTTATCGTACCCAAGATTGTATTTTTGGACATTCTCCTTCTCAATGTTATCAGTTGCATCTAAATTTAAAACCTTCAAGTAAAAATGCTTCTGGATCTGCCCCACCTCATACCTGTCCCTCCTCCGCTCCTGAGTGCATTCCACAGACTATTGAAACACCGGTTGAAACGATGTCACCTCCACTTCCCACTACCGGAGACAATACTGTCTATGTTCTTCCAACTAATATATTGGCAGATGATTTACTTGGGTCCGATAATCAGGATAGTATTGAAGCTCCACATCCCCAGGATGCATCAGGTGTTGAAGACACCATCTCTTCAGAATCAGAATGTTGTTACTGCTAGTCAGAAGCTGGGGGCTCATTCTCTCCTACATGCCCAACAATCTGTTGACCACACTGATCAGATGAGTCAATCCTTGGATGATAAATGACAGGTATACACATCTAGAAAGAAAAAGAAGAATGGAGGCACACTCCAGTTTGGGAACTTAATGGATGATAATCTAGTAACTTCGGGTAATAGAACGACACTCAGCAATTTGTTAGCTGTCTCCGCTTCTAGAACCAGAGGCAGAGGCAAGACCAAGCTGGCTCGTGCGTAGCAGCTTATTTCTTGCGAGTTTTGTTTTTTTTGTGTTTTAGCTTGTTTCAATCTTTTAGGATGCTAGTGTCTAATGTATCGTATGGGTAGGGCACCTTTTCTTCGGGTCCTCTCATACAATCTCTATGTATCTTTTCAATTTCAATAAAGTTAGCCCTTTGGCACTTATAAAAAAAAATTACTATCTAAAAAAATCAAATGCAATTATGATTGACAAGACTATTGTTCTACTGAATAGTTGGAAAAGTAAACTTTATCGCCTGCACAACATAAAATCTTAAGCCAACTCAGCAATTTATGATAATAACATGAATCCAATCGCCGATCCGTTAGAAACATAGACCACCCTTGATTTCAAAAATACCATATTCCTATCATTTTTTTAGTGACTCGATACTGCATCGAGTGTGAATACTTAATTATTGTCCGATTACATGTACCGTCTAAAAATCTCAGTATCCCTCACTAACCTGAAAATTTTCCTAATAGTATGAGCATTGCACTGAATTTTGAAACTTCCATGTTTTCCGCATCCTTATCAAGCAATGGCACATAAAACAATATACAAAAAATTGCACAAAATACAACTAATGATACATAGATGAGCAAATATCAAATTTATTATGTAGTAAAACAAGTAACAAACTATCCAATCATGACATGCGACATTGACTATAAGATTGATTATTATTATAGGCTTAATAATTGATGAAATATGGGAGTTAAATATTTCATCAATTTTAAGCCAATAAAAAATAATCAATCTTGCAGCCAATATTGCACGTCTTGATTGGATAGTTTGTTACCTGTTTTACTACTTTTTTTTTATTTATCTATTTCAAGATATCCATTCCAATAATTCTTTATTTCATAAACAAAACTCTAGGGTTTGTTATCATATTTATTGAATAATTTGCATGCAGGATTCTATCTATCATATTCAATTTCTCTCTCCTCTCGAAAAATTATATTTTCAATAAGATTTCAATAGCTTACCATTTCCCGATTCTATCTTGTCCACTTAACTTTTGCTAATTCTCTTCCGTTAAATTTCCCCCAAGCTGATATTTTACTTTTTTTTTTCCTCTCCTTACTCTTTGCTTCCCCACTAGGTAATCTCTTGTGACTCTCTCTCTCTCTCTCTCAATGTTGCTTCCCCTGCAAACACAGAATTTATAATGGTAACATGAATCCAACAGCAGATCTGTCGCAGCAATAAATGCCATATGGAACCTTTACCGAACTTTTAGCAGTCCAGAATTCAAGTGATTCAATATTTTAGCTGCATCAAACTGCCAAGAAAAATTAGGATTAGGAAGACTCTGTGCTTAACCTGATCAACCTGATTGCTAGTATATATTTTCTTTTAAAACTGTCATTGTTGGGTCCTAAGTCCCGGCTGCGAAAAGTGAAGGGTTGCATTAAGTAGTCGACAAACAGCATAAAAATTTGGTCGAAAAATCATGAAGTGAATCTGTTATGTTGGCGCCTAGCCTAAGGGCAAATTTGTCTTTTGTATGCCTACGGGCAATTAGTATTTTATTTTATTATTATTATTATTATTGGGTATAAATAATCTTGCTATATCTAGAATTAGGTTTATGAAAGAGATGTGATGTGATTGAGAGTTTAGGTCGAGGGTTTGAGAGAAATTTCCTACCTATCGAATTGTAAGAATTGGGAGAAATCGTCAGCTTCTCGAATTGAAGGTGCTTATCTTTTGTATTCTTGTTGATTTGCTAGAATTATTAAAGAAAATATTTGTATTTTCCTTAATTTCTATAAAAAAAATATGTCAATTTTGTCATCAGATCGTAAACGCCCGGGATCGTCACATAGTTGCGACCAAGCAACAGTTGGATCGCAGCGTGCAATCGCAACCAAGCAACAGTTGGATATCATTGCTACGTAAGGGATTCAACAGTTTTTCTTGTTCAGTTGTTCTTCCAGCTCTTCTTCATAGAATTCATTATTTTAGTTGATGAGGATCCCACCTCGAGTTCTTTTCTCAATGGAATCGAGCTGATATAGCACTTGGGAGAGTAGTCGTTGTATGTCATCCATGGTATAATCCTAATCAAATCACTTAAATTGTCTCCTCTGATGCATGGCTATGGTTTTGGGAGTAGAAAGGTGGAAGGAGGCTTGTACGGTAGACGGAAAAGAATAATTTTGAGGGTGATACGAGGGGATGCTAGCATCCTAGGATATGACTAGCATTTAGCTAGCTTTGGTAACAAATGACACCCATTAACCCAAAAAAATCAATAGGAAAGTAAATGCCATTACTAAAAACAAATATGCGATTACAATCCGAACACACTTGAAAGGAAAAATAACAACAAACAAGAGACACAAACACCCACAAGCCTGGATCTCGAGGTGGTCATGATGGTCGTTAGGGGTTTGGAAAGGTGACGGCAAGGTAGAAGAGGGGTTGGAATGTGAGGTAAATAGCAATAAAACAATGGGGGCTTGCTGTCCTGGGCGGTAATAAGCAGGATAAAGCGAAAAAGAGCAAAAGGAAAGCAAGAACAGTGGCAGCACCTTGCTGTTTGGGTGGCAGCACCAAGGTAGCTGTGTGGACAACAAGGAACAACAGTCGTTTGTTGTTTGGGGGGTGGCGGCAGCAGGGTAGGGCAACAACAATAGCAAGTAGTAGGAATGACTGAGGGTGCTGGAATGGGCAAGGAAAGCAACTCGTTGTTGGAGATGGCGGCAGCAAGCCGAAACAAGAATGGCAGTGGCTGGAAGATAGAAAAACTGCAGAGAAACAACAGCAGGCAGACGTTCTTAGATGGCCAAAGCAATGGATGGCGACCGAATGCGATGTGGGGAGGATACTGAAGGGTATAGGGAAGATAATTGCCACATTGGGAGTGCGACTTAGCCAGAGAACCACCCAAACCCTCGCTGAGAAAAGAGAGACGCTAGCTGCTCTCTAGCAAGAACTCATGAAAAAACTAACTTTCAAACTTTAATACAACACATATAGGAAATAACCAAGAAAGAATAAATGGTAACAATTAAGAAAGCTTAAAAAGAAGGAAAATAAAACTTTTGGCACATCTACAATCACACGAGTCGTGGCATGCGTCCCACATCCAAAGCGTGAGCACTCCCTCGTCAGACGTTCTGAAAGAGTGATTGATAAAAATGTCATAACAAAAAGCACAAAGTTTAGTTCATTGTTGGATAACAAATATTCCTCAAAATTAACCCGAGAGAGTAAAACATAATTGACAGCTAGAGAAGCTTATACATCAATATATTAGATCTTTCACTAAGCTAAACTCGACGCATGTTACTTTATATGGTACTCAAAATATAGGCATAGTTCAAGAAAATTGACACAAGTAAAAAATCTATATTATAAGAAGACTTTTTATGGCAAAATTTTTTGGTGAGACAAATTGAATGAGAAGACATAAGAGATATGGAGGCAGGCAGGAAAACAAGTTTTCTTATCTGTTTGACCAAAAAAATATTAAATTTTAGAGAACAAAATTTCCAAGTTGGTAGATGATATAGGATTCAAAAGATCCCAGATAATAGCCACTTTATGTAAGCGTAAATAAACAACACTTATTATCACCAAAGCCATTAGATGAATTCATTCATATCCATTATGAGGTTATTTGGCTGCAAGTATTAGGAGTATAAATGTAAAAGAAATTAATAAGTGTAAATTTTTTTGGTGCCTGAATTTAAGTTTAAAAAAATATAAAGCAGTTGTACAGGAAATTTGGAACTCAAAATGCAAATTTATATAAATTTTGGAATTTTCCCAAATCAAACAAATTTCAAATGAATGAAAAACTCAAAAGTGTGTCCTCTCATCTTCCCTACCAGTAACCATGCGCCGCTGCACGCCAACACATACCCTTATTTTAATGTATTTAAAATAAATCACAACACAAAAAAACACTAGTAAATTTGATTTGCTTCAAATCAAACAACTCAAATTCTAAAATACATACATTTCTCTTACTATGGATTTCTAAAAGCATGCAAGTTAATAACATATAACCAAACAAGCCTTAAAAGATCCTTTATTTCGTTTTTCTTTATTTCCTATTTTTTTATTTCCAATTAGGGTTTTTAATTGAGATACTATTTACATGTTGTTTTATTCTGGTTTGAAGATTTTTTTGCTAATGTTCTGTTATTTTAAAATGTTTTCGCTTGATAATTTCAATTGGAGTGCGGCATCTTTTGATATTTTTCAGACCATGTTGTAACCTGATAGAAATGAGGTGGTGATCTCTACCGGATGTTTGGAAACCTCCGTCGTCATCCAACTTACAGAAAACTGTACTCACAGCAGGAAATCCGTTGTTTTCTGTTCAAACGAGCTGTCCAGCCGCCCACACCTCGCCAATTCGACGTTAGGCAGCTGTTTTCAGTCCGGCAGTCATTCAACTCAGCCCGCCTCCTGTCCCACCACACATTTCGCTTCCTAAAACCTTCCCAACACCTCCACCTGCTGTTTACAAGCAGAAACCACCCGTTTTGGCTCCCAATTTTATCTCCCATCGCCATTCAAACCAGTTTCAGCCACCCCCAACCTTTTCAAATATGTTTTGTGCTTTATCACACCGTCTAGGAACCTAGAATGGTGTCATTTTTTATCAAAACTAGCCAAAGCCAGAGCAAATCTTGGTTGAAAGAATGAGGCGGTATGCTGCCAAATAGAAACCCTCATGGAGATGCTCAAGAAATTGTCATGGAGGACATGCAATAGTGAATCCTCCAACTGCAGCAGAGGCTTAGCTCCTTTCAGAGGAGACGATTGGGTGAGGTCATCCATAACCACAACGATGACTCTTCAGATCAATAGAAGAAAGAAAATCCCTTCCATCCGACAATTTTCGGAGACAAAGAACAGCTACCTGGACGATACAAAATGAAATATCAGAGGAGAAACCCGAATCTTGGAGTAAATGTGGATTTACCAAATTTTGACAATTGCATGGATCCAAATGAGTTTATCGAGTGTCTTCAAATACAAAAGCAAAATTTTTAGTACAAGGATGTTTCTTAGGACAAGAGAATTAAAATGATAGCCATCAAGCTCAAGAAAAAAGTTTCATTGTGGTGGGAGAACCTGAAACTTACTCGGCAATGAGAAGTTAAGACTAAGATCACTAGGTGGTTCAATATGACAAGAAAAACTCAGTTTAACTATCTTGCCCCACATTAGCGACAAGACATGTTCATATAGCTCCACAACTTGCTCCAAAGAGATAGTACTTCAAAGGATTACACAGCTACTTTTGCACAACTTATTTTGAAATGTGCTTTGGTAGGACTAGAGGAGCACATTATAGCGAGGTATCTTAGAGGACTGAAGTCGTCTATTAGTAATGTCTTGCAGTTGCAGCCATATTGGTCCCTATTAAACATACAAACTCTAGTTATGAAGGTAGAGAAACAATGTTACTAGGTGACAAACACACCTTACAAGTAAAGTTCAACCCCAGCATGAGATAGCAAAAATACACCCAATGGAGCACCCAAGCTGACACCACCCGAGGATAAGTCAATCATGAAGCTCGCCAGCACTCCCAAATCCATTTCAACCTGGCGAATTTGGGCAGAATGCATCAAATTGCCCAAACAAGAGAATGATTTCTTTCACCGACCAGGGGGCCATGGAGGAGGCAGTCGATGAAAACCGAAGAGGTTGAAGAGTATTAGCTTGTAGCATACGAGGGAGAATGCTAGTAATTCAAGTTGAGCCCAAAAGAGAGACTCTAACAAGATTATCAATGGTTGTCATACAAGATAAAAAGTCTGAGAAAATGGACGTTCATATAGAGTTTGAAGATGCGACGCCACAAACTACCTTTTTGTAGGCGTTATGAGAAGTATCAGGACTACCCTTGGTTATCCAAGAGGTGCATAAGCTCGAGGGACTGATATTAGACAAATGTCAAAACCAGATAAAAGAATTCAGTATTTTTAGACATACAACCAACAATCTAAATTACCACTGCTGAGTGAGGTCTAACATATCAGAGATGAGAAGTTTTTTTTGCAATTCTCATAACTCCCTATGGAATAAGCTCGGTATTAAAATTCAATTTACTTCAGCAATGCACCCAACAACATATAACCAGACGGAAGGGGTGAACCAAAGCGTTAAACATTTCGTTTGATGCTTTGTGGGAAAGAACATCTAACAGTAGGATGTCGGTCCTTACAGAGAAGAAGAAAAAGCTTCTCCTTGCCTTGGAGATCGACGCAGAGCATCTGTTCCGCAACCGCAAGATCATAGGAGCAGTAAAATGCGCAACCGAAGGGATCCTAAAGACCATTGTCCGAATTTCTTTTTCATATAAGATTTTATTCTTATCTAATATATTTCATATTCCTACATTTCATTTTTCTTTATTTTCTATTTTTCTTTTTTCCAAGAAGGGTTTTTATTTGGGAGACTATTTATATGTTGTTTTATTTTGATTTGGAATTTTTTTTGCTATTCTTATGTTATTTGGAGATGTTTTCTCTTAGATATTTTGATTGGAGAGTTGCATCATTAAATTTCTTTCAGGCGGTGTGTTTGTAACTTAATAGGATCTAGGTGATGATCTCTCACTGATGTTCACAGATCTCCTTCATCGTCTAACATGCAGAAAATTGTTGTTTGCTGCAGGAAACCCATTGCTCTCTGTTCCGTCTCTCTGTCCATCCACCCGCACCTCACCGATTCAACATTAGACTGCTGATTTCAGTCTGGACACCAGTCAAAGTCGCCACAACCGCTGTATCACCGCATGTTTCGCTTCCTGCAACCCTTCCCAATGCCTCCATCTGCTGTTTACAACCGAAAACTACCTTTTGCTGCTTTAAGTTCAAATGAAATTTTTTTGCTATTTTGTTATGTTATTTGGAAAAGTTTTTTCCAAGTTATTTTGATTGGAATGCTGCATCATTAAATTTCTTTCAAGTTGTGTGTTTGTAAGCTAATAGGATCTAGGTGATGATCTCTCAAGGATGTTCACAGACCTCCATCGTTTAACCTGCAGAAAATTGTTGTTCGCAGCAGGAAACCACTGTTGTCTATTCCATCTCTCTGTCCATCCACCTGCACGTCACCGATTCTTCGTTAGGCTGCTGATTCCAGTCCGGACAGCAGTCGAGCTCACCCCAACTGCTCTATCACCGCATATTTCGCTTCCTGCAGCCCTTCCCAACGCCTCCAACTGCTGTTTACAACCAAAAACTACCCTTCGCTGCTTCTAGTTCACTGTCTCATTGTCATTCACTCCAGTTTTCTACACCCCCCTCCCCTCCTCCTAGAACAGTGTAAAAAAATTCGTTAATTAGCAACTCAAAACTAAACTTCAGAGCTCAAGCAAGAGTGTAAGTAATTTCCCCCAAATGATGACAACCATCATGTGGGAATCCTAATCCATCAATTTCAGCTCTATTTAATGCGTGGTAGCTAAGAATAGTGAAAGTCTTGCATTATATTTTCACCTTTTAACCTTTTAGGTGGTAGCTAAGATGCCAAATAGCATGCTCTTCTTCACCCATTACCATTTCCTTTTGAGGGCTCGTTTGGGACCGCAGTCAGACTGCATTGTGGGGGCGGATCGTGATATTTTGTTGTTTTGGTGTCCCGCTCGCTGCGGCACGCGAATTTGGAGGAATGTTGGCCGCGGATCGAACCCCGCGGCTCGCATTCGTAGGGGAGATATTTGTAGCGCTCTTCCATAATACCCCTCCCAGCTCTGCCCTAACCAAATTTCTTCTTTTCGACGCCGAAGCTCTCACGGCCCCCTTGCCACTGTCATGTTTGTGTGATTCATTCGCTCGACTCTGGCTCGCGCTCCTCCCTCACTGTCGAGTCCGGTATCCTCTCCCTTCTCCTTGTCGCTCCCTCCCTGTCACATGATCAGAAAATTTTTCTTTCTAATAGATATATATTTTATCATGAAAATATGGCTTTTAAGTTCCTCTGTAACACTGTGATTATTTCCAGATCTTAATCTTTTGTAGTATCTTTTTCAGGATTCATGAATCATTTTGCCTATACATTTTTAAAAGTCAAATAAAGGGGGAACCGTTAAGCGGTTATCATTAATCTTTATCTTATTTTCTTTTCCTATGTACGAGAAGAAATTTTGAACCCACGAAACAAGGGAATTACTAATTCTATAATTCTATTACTGCATATCAACCACATTCTTCACAAGCACAACCAATTTGAGTGACTAGAGTAAGTTTTGAAAAAAAGATAATATTATGGTGACAAAAATTTCATACATAATGAATTGTTACAAATTATTTAAACCATTTCAACCTAAGGATTTGCAATGAAGCAAGCATTTAGCTGAGCTAATTTGATTGGGATGAAAGGTAATGTTGATGGTCGTTTCCCGTCAAAGAGTTTGATGGTGTGCATTCTTCATCTTTCTATTGAACTAAAAAAATATTGAGTTTCAATTTTTACTCCAAACCTTCTATAGGTATCTGAGAGTTTTTCAGTAACTATCGCATATCTTTTTGCATATATTACAAATAACAAACCAGTTTATTGACCAGAGGATCATGGAGGTCTTGATCCTAGTGTGGCATATAGGAAAGTTCTGAGAAATGATTTAAGAGGAGCTTTCATTTCTTAAGCCTCTTTACATGGGGAAAACTAATTGACAAGGACACCATTCTGCATTTGGCTGATGTTTGGGAAACCATAATACATGAGATTTGACTGTTTTGACGCTTATCTTGTGAGCTTTTGATTTATATCAAACAGTATTTGTTTCTTTCATTATTACTGCTGTATAATCTTTGATGATCCCATAGTTCCTTGAAGTTCGAGCATGGGTTCTTCTTTCTATCCTGTAGTTTCATCCTCTGAACTTTGGATGGTTTGAGCATGGTTTTCTTCTGTGGTTTAACAGCTCTCCGTTTGATATTAAGCATTGAATCTAACATATATAAGAGATATTTTTTTGTTTTTATATTACAACAGCTATTGCCAATAAAGGTGCAAGAATATCTTTTTTAAAACCTGCAATTTCATTATAATATAGCAGGTTGCAGCGTAATTGTGCGGTTTCACTTGTATCAAGTGTTTTAGAAATAATATCATCATTATTTTACATGTAATTGTATTAGTTTTTTCTTTTTCTTTAGCACTTTCGGTACTCACAGTTAAGTGAGTTGTATATCTGAACTTTTGTTTTGTTTTGAAATGAATTTCTGATTCTGAAGTATCAAATATGTGGCTGTCATAGCTCTATTTTAAACAATTTTACGAATCATGGGGGGCAGAATGGTATTTTTTCCAACCACAGTGATTTTCACACAGCTACAAGAAACAAATAGTCAGTTTCCCCGCAGCAGTTTTCTGAAACAGCGCAGCTACAGCTGAAAAGCTGAGAAACTGCAGCTGCCCCAAACNTCATTATTACTGCTGTATAATCTTTGATGATCCCATAGTTCCTCGAAGTTCATGCATGGGTTCTTCTTTCTACCCTGCAAGTTCATCTTCTGGACTCTGGATGGTTTGAGCGTGGTTTTCTTCTATGGTTTAACAGCTCTCCGTTTGATATTAAGCATTGAATCGAACATATATAACAAATATTTTTTGGTTTTTATATTACAACAGCTATTGTCAAAAAAGGTGGAGGAATCTATATTTTAAAACCTGCAATTTCATTCTAATATAGCAGGTTGCTGCGTAATTGTGTAATTTCACTTGTATCAAGTGTTTTAAAAATAATATCATCATTATTTTACATGTAATTGTATTAGGTTTTTTTTCTTTTTCTTTAGCACTTTCGATATTCACAGTTAAGTGAGTTGTGTATCTGAACTTTCTTTTGTTTTGAAATGAATTTCTGATTCTGAATTATCAAATATGTTGCTGTCACAGCTCTATTTCAAACAGCTTTACTAATCAGAGGCAGAATGACCATTTTTCCAACCACGGTTGTTTTCACACAGCTACAAAAAACAGATAGTCAGTTTCCCCATAGTAGCTTCCTGAAACAGCGCAGCTACAACTGAAAAGCTGAGAAGCTGCAGCTNCCCAAACAGACCCCGAGTGAGATAGGAATGATCTACTAAACGAAATTGAGGTCTAACAACATTCACAAAAAATTAGGAAGCCAATTAGATGAGTCAGAGACCTCATGCACATATCAAGATAATAAACTATATATTATTATAATATGCATAGTGTTGCAAATTGGTGAACATATACAAAATTAAAGATATGTGATAAAATATGCATACCAAAAAGACGAAGAAGATGTTCGGCCCCATAAATAGATGATGGGGATATGCTATCATGTACCGCTTCTTGGTATTGTTGGCGCTCCTTTTTGTACAACAGCATGAGGGGTAATGCTTTGTCAAAATAACATCGTATACCCTTCAGAATCTCCACAACAGATTCAGCAATCCTTTAAAAACATCAAAACAAACATAAAAGATATGAATGAGATAATTTTAAACAAAATGTTTCAGACTAATTGAAAATAAAAAAGATATGCAGGTGATGGATGGGAAGTAATGTGAAAGAACTCATGGAACAACTTACTATAAGTTAACCAATCCAGTTTGAATTATTAACGAATCCATAGAAAATATGATTTCATAAATTAGATATAAATCAATTGAGAAGAAGAAGATAATAGCACCCACGTCAATTTTATTGTGCTCAAAAACAAGAAAAATTATGAAGAACACAAGTTATTACATTAGCAAATAACAAGACAAATACAGGAGCAAGAACACGAGTATACACACAAATGTGGCCCTTGCATCAAATCTCAGTTCATAAGAGATAAATAATGGCAGTCTAAGNATTAGATGAGTCAGAGACCTCATGCACATATCAAGATAATAAACTATATATTATTATAATATGCATAGTGTTACAAATTGGTGAACATATACAAAATTAAAGAAATATGATAAAATATGCATACCAAAAAGACGAAGAAGATGTTCAGCCCCATAAATAGATGATGGAGATATGCTATCATGGACCGCTTCTTGGTATTGTTGGCGCTCCTTTTTGTACAACAGCATGAGGGCTAATGCTTTGTCAAAATAACATCGTATACCCTTCAGAATCTCCACAACAGATTCAGCAATCCTTTAAAAACATCAAGACAAACATAAAAGATATGAATGAGATAATTTTAAGCAAAATGTTTCAAGCTTATTGAAAATAAAAAAAGATATGCAGGTGATGGATGGGAAGAAATGTGAAAGAACTCATAGAACAACTTACTATAAGTTAACCAATCCAGTTTGAATTATTAACGAATCCATAGAAAATATGATTTCATAAATTAGACATAAATCAATTGAGAAGAAGAAGATAATAGCACCCACGTCAATTTTATTGTGCTCAAAAACATGAAAAATTATGAAGAACACAAGTTATTACATTAGAAAAAAACAAGACAACAACAGGAGCAAGAACACGAGTATACACACAAATGTGGCCCTTGCATCAAATCTCAGTTCATATGAGATAAATAATGGCAGTCTAAAACTTAAGGTCTCAAGTTTCCTAGTGAGATGTCATATAAGAAATTAAATGGTTTAGCAATATGAACTAGCTTAACAGGAAATTATAGGCTTGGAAAAAAGTTTGGGTCCAGTAGATTAATTAATCAACAGGTAACCAAACAAATCATATTCCACACAATTGCAGACAGATTACTAGATGCATTAAAAAAAACAACAATCTCATCCCTCAATAAAATTTATTTCCCACTTTGATATTGAAATCCTATCTCACATCAAATTTTGAGTTGAGCCTATAGGGTAGACATGTCCTAAAGATTGTAAAGCAGCCATGTCGTAAATGTTGTTCAAGTTACCATGTCCTAAAGATTGTGAAAATCAAAAACAAACTAAAGAAATCCAACTATTTATTTCTTAATTTGTTCAAGCTATAGTTTGGTTATATTAGCTTAGCTAGAAGTATGCTAGCAAAAATATTATGGAACAATATGCGATAATCTGCATTCCTATTTTATTAATTTTTCCAATTTCAATACCGCACTCTTGTTAACCGTGGTATATCTTATTTGTAGAAAACATAACTAGTTTTTCAGCTGCTACGATACAAACATTAGCAACAAAAAAAGGTTTTGCTTCCCAAAATGATACAGCATGCGGAATAATCATAAACAGCCAATCTAGTGACGAGAGAAATCTTCGGCATTTACATTTTAAAAGCTTATAGAATTCTCTTTGGCATCACTCCTACCCAANTCGATACTCTAGGTACTTCTTCAAAATATCATCAACATTTGGCGAGCGAGGAAGCTTGACAAGCTGCACCCACGCAATCTCAAGTTAAGCTTTACTCATTAAGCAGGGGAAAAGAAAAAAGAAAAGAAAAGAAAGAACAGTTGTCCTTTCTTGACAGAATATCAGAAAGAAAAAAGAAAACAAATTGTACCCATTTTGGGAAAATAAAATGGAAATAGAAGAATCCTTTATGAAAAATAAAATTTGAGCAAATAATGGCTAAAGATCTATCTGCACCATGCAATAAGTTATTAAATCATCAGAAGGTTCTAGTATGCCGAAGTGTTTTGGAAAATAATTGATGAAGAAATAACACTGTAGTATTTGGTATACAATTTATGAAGGCGAGAAGATCACCAAAAGCAGATTTTGCTCAATAGCATATAGGGCCTCTATGGGTACCATTGTAAATTTATGGTGCAACAACTCTCATCACATGGACGAGCTGCTTTGGGTGGCTAGGATCTAAAAAATTATTGATTTTTCTCTCTAAAATCAACCGTGTATTGGGGACCAAAAACCAAAATGGAAACCATGACAAAAATGATGCAAGATACACCATGCAATTCAACGGTTATGGAAAAAGTCAACAATTATTATGCCAAAAGAAATAACAATCCTGATTACCAACTTCCCAGAGGCCAGTTGGGATAATTATCATTATTATTATTATTTTATCTACGTTGCTTTTGCTTTCTTTATATTCTAGCATTAAAAAAAAACCTTTTTTTTTTCTTATTCAACTATAAACAACACAAAAAAAAAATGTAGTTTATCTCAAAACTCATAAGTCCTGTGCTAAATTGCCTCTACTCAGACTACAACTGGAGGGTACAAGGTTTCGAATGAGCTAAACGGAACTTTGCCTCAACAATCCGAAATGATAAATAAAAAATCATTAATGGTAATGAATGCTTCATCCTTAAGCCCTAAGCTAGAACCCATATCCTTGAATCAAGTAAGGTAACAAGCTTCAGCATCATCTGGAACCATTACAGCCAACAAATTGACCTTGACCAACTCAGGGGTTTCCAATCTCCTCCAGATGAAAAGGCCGTGAGCATGCAACTGCCTTCACCCAGTTCAGCTGCATTAGCATCAGTAGCAACACCTATAAAAATGCCTCCAGCTTGTAGGAGACGTTCATGGAGCTTGTTATCATGGGTTGCTAACACATCAACAGCAATAAAAGATATAATCGCAAGAAAAAGCTAGTGTTGGAAGGGGAAGAACCAAGGGTAAAGAATTTGAGAAAACTAGTTTCAAAATATTTAAGGAATTTAAAACTTATTTGGAGTATTTTAAAAATAAGTTATTTTCTTCCTAACACACTACAAAAACAACTAAACAAACTTATCTTATGATTATTTTAATTTATTTAAATTGAAAAAAGACNCCTAACACACTACAAAAACAACTGAACAAACTTATCTTATGATTATTTTAATTTATTTAAATTGAAAAAAGAAGAATAATTGATTTCAAATAGACCATATTCAATTGCTAGTTCATATAGCATGCTAAGCCATACAATCAAAAGTAAATAAAGAATAAATGCAATATTTTAATATAGAAAATACCCAATGAAAGCAACAATGAAATTATAAGATAAGGAATTATTAGTATGGCAACCTTTAATTTTGAAATTGACAAATACGTTGTTAATTGCAAATCATGATGGCAATTGCATTTAGAGACATTTTGAGGCTTATCTTACACCATTCTAGGGTTCCTACAAGACGTTTATGAAGAGGATAGAATGGGACTTGGGAAGTGGAATAGTTAGGGCGGGTTTTAAAGATATTTGACAGTGATAAGCACGTTCTAAAAACAACAAAGAGATCTCTAAAACGACAAGAAGATTCAAAACCTGTTTCTGCAAAAACTGTGAAATTACACTCCTTATTATTTACTTTAATTCTATTTAGTACTTGCTATATTTAGTCATAGTATAAAAAGGGTAATTGCTTAATTATAGGTATTTATGTTTATTCCGTAATTGTAGGAATTATTTAATTGTAGGAAGATTTCTTTCCTCTTTCTATTTTCTATACTCACTTATTTACAGATGAATTATTTATGTATTGATATGAGAAAATGATTATTCAAAACTCACATGGTATCAGAGCCATCAAAGGAAAGCTTCTCTCCAGCGATTGTCCTTGTCCGAGCGCTGCTCTAGTTTGCGCCTGCCCTGATTGTCCGCGTCCGAGCGCCGCTCTTCGTCCAATCGTCTGATCGCGCCTCTCTCCGATCGTCCGAGCGCCTGTTCCGATCGTCCGCGTCCTGATCGACCGCATCCGAGCGCACGCAGCCCTAGTGTGCACCTCTCCCGTGATTGTCTGCACCTGAGCGCCGACTCTTCTTCCGCGATCGAGCACAGCCTGTTCCAGCTATGCTCCTCGTCGGCGCGACCTCATCTCTGGTCATTCTGCTCGCCACCAAAGTACGGCCATGTCTGCAACGCCTCCATTAGTGATGTCACTTCTAGCCACCCCTCCGCGGCTGGTCTCCGTTGCCCATCAATTCCAACAATAATATTGTCCTCATCACCAGCCACAAACTCACCGGCCAGAATTACCTCCAATGGTCGCAGTCAGTCATGATGTTTGTATGCGGCAAAGGCAAATATGACTACCTCACTGGTGATGCTCCAGCTCCGATGACGACAGATCCGTCATACAAGACATAGAAATCTGAGAATAATATGGTTATGGCCTGGCTTGTTAACTCGATGGCACTTGATATTTTCGAAAATTTTATTCTCTATGGCACAACTAAGGAAATCTGGGAAGCTGCTCGTGAGACCTATTCTAGTTCGTACAATACAAACGAACTATTTGCTGTTGAGACCATTCTTCATGACTTTTATCAAGGTGATCTCTCCGTCACTCAATACTTCAATACTCTTACTCGGTATTGGCAGCAACTAGATCTATTCGAGGTGTACCCTTGGAAATGTCTCGAAGACTCTGTCATATTTCACCAAATCATAAACGCACCTTCAAATTTCTTCTCGACCTCAAATCTGAGTTTGACCAGACTCGCTCACGGATTTTGAATTCGAAACCTCTTCCAACAATTCGTGAAGCTTTCTCCAATATACACCGCGAAGAGAGTCGCCAAAAGGTCATGTTAGGTGCTTCCTTGTCCACTACAGCCCTCGACGGGTCTGCACTTGTTGCTCAAATCTCATCCACAAACAACTGCCAACGCCAGGGCAGCCCTTGGTGTGACCACTGCCGCCGGTCTGGCCATACTCTGGATACATGTTGGCGGATTCATGGCAAACCCGCCAATGGGAAACTCAAACGGGATCATCGAGCAGCTGTCACCATCACCACTGAAGCCTCTCCAGGAACGAGCCCATTCAACGAAGAACAGATTCATGCCCTCCAGAAGATGCTTGGTCAGTTGTCACCAGTCCAGCCTACTAGTGTGGCATTGGGTGCCACCGGCCTTGTTACCTATCAAGGTATTTCCCCATCCGCTTTCGTCTTGGATTTAACCTCTTCTCGCCCCTAGATTGTTGACTCAGGTACCTCCGATCATATGACCCGGGATATCTCCTTATTAATGGATTACCGGTCGTGTAATCCGACCCTCACTGTTCGGATTGCTGATGGATAGGCCTCCAAAGTTGCTGGTTTTGGTTCTGTTCGCATCTCTCCAGATTTATTCCTCACTTTTGTGCTTCATGTTCCTACTTTGGATTGTAATCTGATCTCTATTAGTAAGCTCACACATGATTGTCATTGTGTTGCTAAATTTTTTTCATATGTGTGAATTTCAGGATTTGAAGTCGGGGAGGATGATTGGCAGTGCTGAGTTGCGCAGTGATCTCTATCTTCTCAACAAACCCTCTGTCAGCCTAGTCTCACCCACCGGTTGTATTCCAGTATCAAGTCTGTCTTGCTTAAATTCGCTTAGTACATTTGTATTCCATTTCAGGGTTAATAATGATAGTGATATCATGTTACTTCATTATTGTTTAGGTCATCCCAATTTTATGTACCTTGGGCAACTGTTTCCTCATTTATTTATTAATAAAAATCCTACCTCTTTTAATTGCGAATTTTGTGAACTTGCCAAACACACTTGTACTTCATTTCCTCGTTTATTATACATACTCATTCGTCCATTTTCTCTGATCCATAGTGACGTCTGGGGTCCTCGTGACAAAAATATTTCTGGGGCCCAATGGTTCGTGTCTTTTATTGATGATCACACATGGGTGACATAGATCTATCTTATGAGTGACAAATCCGAGGTAGGACTAATATTTCGTGCATTCTATCATATGATACTCACTCAATGTGACACAAATCCAGACTCTTAAAACAGATAATGCACGAGATTTTTTCAACACCTCCCAAGGAACTTTTCTTACTCAACATGGCATCCTTCACCTTGGCACGTGTCTTGATACTCCCCAACAAAATGTGGTTGCCGAGAGGAAAAATTGTCACTTGTTGAAGGTATCTCGCTGTCTCATGTTTACCACATCGGTCCCTAAATGTTATTGGGGCGAGGCAACATTAACTGCTGCCTACCTCATAAATCAGATGCCCTCTCATATTTTGGGTTTTCGTAGTCCAATTGATGTTCTCTTTCGCTCCTTTCCAAATACATGTACATTCTCTTCAGTTGTCCCTACCAAACTATTTGGTTGCTCTGTCTTTGTTCATATTCACAAACAATACCGTAGTAAATTAGACCAAACTATTTGGTTGCTCCGTCTTTGTTCATATTCACAAACAACACCGCAGTAAATTAGATCACCAAATTTGTCAAATGCATATTCATAGGGTATTCGACCAATAAGAAAGGCTACAAGTGTTATTGTCCTTCAACTAAAAAGGTTTATAATTCTATGGATGTCAACTTTTTCTAGCATCAATTATACTACCAAGAGTCTGTCATTCAGGAGGAGAGTCGTAGTGAACAACAACCCTGTGTTCCTTTACCAACTGACACGGGTCCCTCACCGACTGTCAAACCTCCTCCATCTCCTATTCAACCTCCTCAGTCTACAACCCACACCTTCTCCTATTCAACCTCATCAGTCTACACAACCCACTCCTCAGGAACATCAGGTCTATATAAAACAAAACAGAACTGCTGAAAGAATAGAGAACCTAACACCGCTTCCAGCTGCTGTCCAAGAATCTAATCCAGCTCCAACACCCTCTGAAACTCACTCAGGTACGGAATCTATAGACACTAGTGATTATGAGCTTACCCCGCCTGTGAAAGATGATTCTGGTTTTCCTTGCACTCAACATCCTATTGCCCGATTTGTTTCATATAAGAGATTATCTCCTCCCTATCATGCATTTGTTACTGCTATTGACAGCATAAAGGTTCCAAATTCTATTCAGGAAGCTCTCTCACACCCGGAATGCAGAAAAGCTGTGAATGAAGTTTCTGCACTAGAAAAGAGTGGAACGTGCATTGTGTCTGATTTGCCCAAGGATACAAGACCAGTAGGATGCAGGTGGTTATTTACAATCAAATGTAAGGCAGACGAAAGCATAGATCGATTAAAAGCCCGACTGGTTGCAAAAGGTTATACTCAGTCATACCGAATTGACTATCAAGAGACATTCGCCCCAGTAGCCAAACTAAACTCCATTAGAATCCTACTCTCCATTGCAACAAACCGAGACTGGCCCCTTATACAACTTGATGTCAAAAATGTATTCCTTAATGGAGAATTTGAAGAGGATGTACATGAATTTACCGCCTGGTCTTGAAGGGTCCTTCCCTAGTGGCAAAGTATGCAAACTCCAGAAATCTCTGTATGGTCTCAAACAATCTCCCTGTACTTGGTTTGCCCGATTCACCAATTCAGTAATCAAATGCGGTTATACTCAAAGCCAGGCTGATCATACAATGTTCACAAAAAGTTCCGAGAAGAAAATTGTTGTACTTATTGCTTATGTTGATGACATCATTTTTACTGGTGATCACACTAAAGAATTGACAAAGTTAAAGAAGTTTCTAGCCCATGAATTCGAAATCAAGGACCTCGGAGACTTGAAGTTGTTCTTAGGAATGGAAGTTGCAAGATCCAAAATGGGGATAGCCGTAACACAAAGGAAGCACACATTAGACCTATTGAAAGAAACTGGTTTGCTTGGATGCAAACCAATAGATACTCCAATAAACCCGTATAAAAAGATTGGAATGGAGAATGATAGTTTACCAGTCAACAAAGGATGATATCAGCGGCTTGTTGGAAGACTTATTTACTTATCTCACACTAGACCAGACATAAGTTTTTCAGTAAATATAGTAAGTCAATTCATGAACTGTCCTACTGAGGAACATATGGGAGCTGTCAACCGTATTTTAAGATACTTAAAGATGACACCATGGAAAGGATTATTATTCAAAAGGAATGATAGTCAAAAGGTAGAAGTCTTTACTGATGCTGACTGGGCAGGAGATATATCCACCCGACGATCAACCTCTAATTATTGCTCTTATGTGACAATCTAGTGACATGGAGAAGCAAGAAGCAATCGGTGGTATCTCGGAGTAGTGCAAAAGCAGAATACAGAGCACTAGCGCTTGGTAACTGTGAAGGAATGTGAATCAAAAGATTTCTCACGAAGCTTGGAATTATGAGAGAAAATTATATTAAGATGTTCTGTGGCAATCAAGCAGCAATCAATATCGCAAAGAATTATGTTCACGACCGAACGAAACAAATTGAGATTGATCGGAACTTCATTTCAGAGAAGGTGGACAATGGAATCATTAAATTGGTTTATACTCCTAAAGGTCAAACCACAAACATTCTCACCAAGGCTCTCCCTAAGTCAAGTTTTGATGAGTTAACCAACAAGTTGGGCATGTACAATTTGTACAACCCACATTGAGGGGGAGTGTGGAATTACGCTCCTTATTATTTACTTTAATTATATTTAGTACTTGTTATATTTATTCATAGTATAAAAAGGGTAATTCCTTAATTATATGTATTTATGTTAATTTCGTAATTATAGGAATTACTTAATTGTAGGAAGATTTCTTTCCTCTTTCTATTTCTTGTACTCGCCTATTTATAGGTGAATTATCTATGTATTCATATGAGAAAAGGATTATTCAAAACTTACAAAAACTACAGACACTCAAGGTAGGAAATATAGACTGCAATCTCCAAAATACTCAAAACAAAGCTAGCTACCGCAAATTAACAAATTACAAAATATATAAAAATTTCACAATAGAAATAAACCTAATTAGAAATAGAGAAAAAGAAAATTAAAAATAATGAAAAAAATAATAATTGGGCTGGAATCAAAAAATTGGCCATCTTCGGTGGTTCAGCATTCTAGGATCATAGGAAATCGTGAAAATCCTACTGCATGTGACTGAATGTGGTTTTGCATTTGCCTTTGCCCCCAGTTCAGTTGCATTAGCATCAATAGCAACACCGATAAAAATGCCTCCAGCTTGTAGGAGATGTTCATGGAGCTTGTTATCATGGATTGCTAACACATCAACAGCAATAAAAGATATAATCACGAGAAAAAGCTAGTGTTGGAGGGGGAAGATCCAAGGGTAAAGAAGTTGAGAGAACTATTTTCAAAATATTTAAGGAACTTAAAACTTATTTTGAGTATTTTAAAAATAAGTTATTTTCCTCCTAACACACTACAAACACAACTGAACAAACTTATCTTATGATTATTTTAATTTGTTTAAATTGAAAAAGAAAAGAATAATTGATTTCAAATAGACCATATTCAATTGCTAGTTCATATAGCATGCTAAGCCATACAATCAAAAGTAAATAAAGAATAAATGCAATATTTTAATATAGAAAATACTCAATGAAAGCAACAATGAAATTATAAGGTAAGGAATTATTAGTATGGCAACCTTTAATTTTGAAATTGACAAAAACGTTGTTTATTGCAAATCATGATGGCAATTGCATTTAGAGACATTTTGAGGCTTAACTTACATCATTCTAGGGTTCCTACAAGACGTTTATGAAGAGGTTCTAATGGGATTTGGGAAGTGGAATAGTGAGGGCGGGTTCAACGGTATTTGACATTGATATGCCCTTCTGAAAAACAACAAAGAGATCTCTAAAACAACGAAGTAGGGATGGCAAGAAAGTTCAAAACCTGTTTCTACAAAAACTACAGACACTCAATGTAGGAAATATAAACTACAATCTCCAAAATACTCAAAACAATACTAGCTACCTCAAATTAATAAAATACAAAATATATAAAAATTTCTTAATAGAAATTAACCTAATTATAAATAGAGAAGAAGAAAATAAAAAAATAATTAAAAAAAGATAATTAGGCTGGAATAAAAAAATTGGCCATCTTCTGTGGTTCGGTAATTTGCGATCACAGGAAATTGTGGAAATCCTATTGCATGTGACTGAATGCGGTTTCGCATTCGCCTTTGCCCCCGCGTACCACTTGTGTCTCGCACTACCCGAGAAGTAGCTTTGTCTTCTTTCCATAAAGCTTCTGAAATTGATCTACCACAATCATAAAAAGGTTATGATGCACAAATACTTCTGAGTAAGAAACTGTGTAGTGTTAGACAATTTTTGGACACCAACACAAGCTGAAAACGTGTTGGACATGTCAAGGACAAGTCCAATTTAAATAATATTAAAATAAAAAAGAAACACGCATGCCATAAATTAATGAATTAAAAATCTTCACAAAAAAATTTTAAACACTTGTATATTTTTACAAGTAAAACTAAAAAAGTAATAATTTATTTTTATTTAAAGGTTAAACCTATCAGTTCAACTTATTTGCCCGATTTTTTTTCTCGCAAACAAGCTTGAGTGGTTTATCAATCATTAGCAAGAGTTGGTATATGTTGTTATGGTCATTTTACTTTTTCAAAGATAATGTTATTCAATTTCTTATTGTCTATTTTTTATTATTCTTAATATTTTATTTATTTAATGCATATATAAAGAATAATTTTTTTTTTATAATGGTGCATCTATCATGTGTCTCTATCATATATTTTTAATAATAAAAGTATCATGTGTCAATATCGTATTTGTGTCCTTGTGTTTGTATCTGTGCAACATAGCAACAAAGGCTCTATCTTGGGCCAAGTTTTGGGACATTAATTTTATAACCTGCTTCTCTCAGTCCTCGTTCTCGGCTGAGCACATCTAATAAACAAGTCTGTCTGAGAAAACCATCCCTGGAATGAAATATTACATGTTGGACCACCCTTAGTGGTAGCCTAAGAGATAAACCGCAAGTCAAAAAATCCAAAAATCCACTTAGCATGGACTATGATGTGTTTGGCATCAGCTCCTGGAACTCAGTCACCTAGGACAACCAATGTTCGGATAGTCTTCTCTGACATCCTTGGTTCTTCTCTTACAAACTTATCCAGATGGACCCAATGAATCCTTAGAATATTTCCCTTATCGCTGAAAGTTGATACTCTTCTCTGGCATCCTAATTCACTTCTGTGTCACTTTATTTCTTCAACTGCTCCTTTTCAAATGAAATAGATCACACTCCTATTTGTGCAATCAGACATAACATACTTGAAACTCTTCATTGCTGGAATATATTCAGGAGTACAATCGGTCTCCACCTTTTATCCACTTTATATGGCCTTTTCCTTGGGCAAGGTGGGCTTTAGTGCTCCACTAAGTGTATTCTTGCCACAATATCCTACGTTTGAACTCTACTTGTAAATTGTGAGTCACTTAGTGACAGTGCTATCTCTTCATCTCTAAAGCTAGTGTTTGCACAATCGATTAGGGACCAATATGGTTACAGCTACACAACATTTCTGATAGATGATCTAAGTCCTCCAAGTTACCTCTTCATTATAGTTTTCTAGTTCTACTAGCTCACATTTTAATATTAGTACATCAAAGTTAGTTGCGTGCTCCTCCATAAAAGATTCTCTCTGGCACAAGTTGTTAAGTTTTATGAACATGTCATTATGGTAATAAGGGAAAATATATTTGTGCACATGTCATGATGGTAATATAGGAAAAGATATTTGTGATATATATCCCTTTTTATTTTAGTTCAAGTAGTGATCTAGCTCTTCCCTTCCCACTGCTGAATACGCCTCAAGTTCTCCCACCATAAATAAGTTTTTTTCTGTAACTTAATATTAGGTGAAACATCCTTGTGCTCAAACACTACCCCCCTATCTAGAGCAACTCGATTAACTTGTCCATATCAATATGACCGTCAAAATATAACAAATTAACCTTTACACCAAAATCTTGACTTATCCCTGATATTTCATACTAAATCATCGGGTATTCATTATTATTAGAAACTTCTTTGTGGAAGGGATTCACATTCTTTTTTCTATCTGTCAAGTCACTATTGTGGACATGTCTAATCTCACTAGGTTTCCTCCTCTCAAAGGCAATAAGAATATTTGTAAATGAAAGATTTTCTGTTGCATATCCTCCATTAGAGTTTCTAGACAACTTATTAAGTGTTTCCCCTAGAAGGCATTGTGTCATTTTCTCCTGATCAGGGTTTCGGCGAAAGAGGATTGCAAATCAAGGTTGGCCTGTGGTTTAATATTTGGTGGTAGGCATTAGGGTGAATTTTTGGTGGAGGAAGGAACTGTATTTTGAAATTTTTGGGTTAGGGCTAGGAATTGCGATAAAAATAGTTAGAATATTGTGAAGACTTTTTTTTAGTGGGTCAAGGTCGTATGGATTTTTCTTTCTTTTTTTTTTCTTCTGTGGATCAAGTTCGTATGGCATGTTTTATGCATCGCTTGCATGTATTTATGCACGAGGGACCATACTTTTCTAAGTATGGCCTTGTTTCCATCAAAACCATATAGGTCTAGCTCTCACAATTATGCATGTTAGTGGCAGAAGTTGGACGACCATTGTATGACCTGTGGTAATAATAGAAAAACGGGCATTACACGATGGCTTGTCCAAACAAGTAATGTGTTTTACCTTATTATTACTAGATTTCATAGGATCGTTCTAGGCATAGGCCTGCTTAACGTTCATCACTCGTCGTGACGAGGGTTAGTTCATTCAGTTGCTTGGGAAGGGACCAGCTTGATGACCTCCTAAAAATTCTAAGGTAAGACACTCAGCCCCTGCACTTTCACGTCTTGCACATAAATGTACGCATAAGAAACAACTTTTAGTTTCCTTTTAGAAATAGAGCTAGGGTGTGGTTAGGTATTTTCATACACAGTTATTGTTCATTGATTTGTTGTACACTTTCTACCTTTTGCACAATTTATTCAGTTTGAGACTTGCGCATTAGTATATTATGTTGGATTTTTTCTTAGAGAGCGTCATATACAATAGGGAGGAGCTTAATAATAATTCAAACTAGTGAATTTTATGTCGGCATTGTTTAACTCTCCTCTTACTAGATAAGGCCTTTTATACATTATATGAGATAATCTTGTACTGATTTCTTTTCAGGTCGAGTGTTTTACTATTTTTTCTACATGTGTTTTTTAGAGTCCTTTAGGTGAGTCAGTACTAGACATAAAGTGCGAGCACGAGCCCAAATCTTTGAAGCAGGGGTCGTGTGGAGAAGGCTAGGAGTTGTTTGCTAAAGACTCATATATTAATTCCAAATTTTGTATATTTATTGTACAGTTTTAGGATTTGAGATGTACATGTGGAGCCTGACTGCCCTTTTTTCTTTTCAAGCATTGTAGTCGGCCCAACAACACCAAGCCCTTTATTTTTTTATATTGAGTATTTCTTTTATTGTATTTTGGATGTGTTCACTCCTTCTTATGTTCGTGATTTGTCTTAATATGATCACAATTAGGCTCTTTAAAATAGTTTGGTTACCATAAAAGCTAATCTTAAAATATTTATCAAAATAAAATAGGATTAAAATATTCAATATTTTAAAATCAGTTATTTTACTTCATGCCTTTACTTTTTGACATGGTATTTGAGCCTTTTTTTTTAAATGATCATGAAATGCATGAATATATCCCATTGCATGCTAATAGTGTCTTCATGATTATGATTTCGTAGATCACCATATGCATGTTGCATGACCCAAGAGAAGTATCATGTTTTCCAATCTGAATAGCCCAACATATGTTTTATATAGTTAGGTGTCTATCTAAAGTGGTATAGGGTTTTAGAGATTCCCCTATCTATGCGAGATTGTAAAAACATTGTGGAGTAACCAAGCTTTGTTGTAGAGTTGTTCGTTGCTTTTCCTTTCTGCATAAGTTTCAAGAGTTTATTCACTAAGTATTCCCCCAACAACAATAACAACAACAACAAAAATAGCAAGCTTTTATCCCACTAAGTGGGGTCGGCTACATGAATTCTTTTTCCCCATTGCATCCTATTGAGCGTCATATTTTCATAAAGTATTCCCCCCACTAAAAAAAAAACAAATGTTAACATCCCCAAAACTAAAATATTTGTTACCTCTATGGATACACTGTTGATAAAGTAAAAATTTCATTCAAAATCATCTTCAAGTGGAGAGTGTTCAACTGAAAGGTATGTTTGATGACATCTCTTTCTTCCATCTTGACATCTATACAACCCAAAATCCAACAAATCCTAGCACTGCCCCTACAAGTCTATACAAGAAGAAATGAGCCTAGACATAATCTCCAAAAAGTATAAACTGCAATAATGATCAACCCATCACCATTAGTTTATGCCTCATCTTCTAATAGGCATCCTTCCAAAATTTTTTCACTAAATATAAAACTATTCTTAAAAATAAATGCTCCAACTCCATTACAATACCACAAGTTCTATTTAAGATACTAGAAAATGAGAATTATAAGAAGACCATGAGAGAATAAGTCAATATCCAAGATAAATTTATACTTGACTTGTAAACATACCAATAATAAAACATTGTGCGACGAAGTTAATATTTTTATATAAAATATAAAATAGATGAGAGTCTAGAACGGTACAAAGCAAGATTAGAAGTCAAAAGATATACTCAATCCTATAGAATTAACAATAAAAATACTTTTGCCCATGTTGCAAAAAGGCATACAATTTGTATTCTAAATCATATTGTTGTTAATCTTAAATGGTCCACATAATAGTATGATGCGAGGAATACTTTCTTGCATGGAATGTCAAAAAAGAGGTCCACATAATAAAACAATCTCGAAGATTTTAGTTTGGCAACTTCACAATAAGCGATGATGAGAGTTTGACACAAACAAGAACACCATACACTCTTCATAAAACACTCAAAAAAAAATCTCAATCATTAATATATAACTTAACAATATAATTATTACAGACAAAGATAATCAAGAGAAGAATGTACTTAAGAAAAAAACTTGCTGAAAAAATTGAAACTAAAAACCAAGCAAACTTAAATATTGTTTGTACATAAAAATTTCTCAATCTAAATAAGGAATATCTCTCTCCTATTAAAAATATTATGAAGTTACTAAAAAAAAATTATGGTCAAAGCTATATTGGGGTAAAACCTTCATAGTATTATGAGAGATCCGAGTAGGTATTTTAATAATTGATTTGCCGAGCTCTCTCATATTATTTAGCTATCTTTTACATGTTTTGATCTATGATTTTGATTATTTGATTTAAGTTTTTGAAGCTAATTTCAATATATCTGTTTTCATCGTGTAATTTTTTTTTATGATCTTTTGAGATAAGAGGCTGCTGCTTAGCATGATCAGTTAGTAGACCCGAGTGCCTCGACGAGATCTCTAAGAAGAGTAGGAGCACTGAGGAATTGTACGGTCGAAAATGATATGCTAAGTGCGTTCAAGAACTTATCTTAAGAGTTTATAAATTTATTTGACATCTGAAATTCAAATTTATCGAGATTTCTTTAAAATTTTTTGATCTGTATGATAAATCATAAGGTTAAGATATATAAGGATGATAGTTCAAGACATGGACAAGTCAAGCGAGACAACTTATTAATTTTTTGAAAGGTGAACTCAGAGTACTAGTTCCTTACTATTGATTTCTTCAATACTTATTCCCAACTTATGCTCTATTATTTATGAATGATTGGAAGCTTTCTTCAGCTTCTACCGATTATAAGTTAGCTCTTTCCGCTACCGAATTTTTAGAGCCTCCAGCATTAGGTTTTGTGAATCCTTCTGACGCTAGACAAAGTGTCCCCTCTACTTTATCTGCTATTATAAAGCAAAATAATACTCGTCTTCAACTTCTTGTTAAAGTTTCTGATCGACTTACCAACGTCGAAGATAAGTTGAGGCAGATCCAACAGAAACAACCCGAAAAGGATAAGTCTGTTGAAAATTCTAAATCTGCGTTACAAAAACAACTTAAATCTCTCTCCCTAGGTGAACTGTTTAAACCGGTGAAACCTACTAAATCTAAAGGCCGACTTTTTATTTTTCAGAACCCTAAAACTATATTTTTAAAGAAAAAATAAAAGTATATCTGATCTTTGATTATTATGGCATCGAAATCTAGAAACCCTTACTTTCGTACAACTACCACTCTCCTTCTCACTCCCACTGTACGAAATTCTAACTGTACTTCTACTTCCACTTCAAATCTGGATGACCAAATATGTGATTACCGTATGAGATCACATATTGCATATGAGATTTAAAGACGACTTCCATAGTGAAGATCTTATACAAGGACTCTGGAAAGTCAGCTTGATCCAGAGCAACAACTTCAGATCTCGTAAAGAAAGCGAGTGAACTTAGTACCTGCTGAGACTCAGTATGAAGACGGATGATCTTCTACAAGGCACCGAGTTTATCAGCACTATTCAGAAAAGCACATACTCGCTACAGAGGGCAGAAACACTCTATTCAGCAATTAGAGGGGCTTGATTGGAACCTGAAGCCCTCCGATAATACTGGAGTTCAAATTTCGCGTCAATTACTTACTCGTCAAAGAATTGATGGTACAATTTGCTTGTCTTTCTATGATTATACTGTTGTTGCACCACTACCTATACCACAGTATTCCTCTCAGGAGATCAAAAGTTCTAAGGAAGAAACTGCGTATATGGCGTACGAGGATTGACCAATATGAAACCAATAGCAAAATGATGATGCGGATAATTGTACAATGATATGTAGAGTTGAAGAACAAATCTGGGATGCATCTCCAAGTGAGCAAGGAGATGATGACGATAAAGATTCGTTCTCATTGTTCTTATACATGAATAATTTAAATAATGAACAGAGTTGATTCGGGGAAGCTGGTGGAGATGATACCGTCAATTTTCAAAATTTTGAAACAAATCTTCCTTACCCTTCTCTTCAACCACCACCAAAAAAATTTGAGTCTACAGCTGTTGATATAACTCCACCATTACAGCCTGAACCTTTCCTTATTCCTAAATCTATTTTTGAACCCGAGATGATCTACCCAAACATTGAAGACCAACTTGCAGAGTTAGACTATCCACGTCTCAGGAAGATGACTGTCAAAGCAAACAGTGCTTATGCGTCCGTTTCCTCTTCCTATCTACCTCCTAATGAACTGGTTATGGGTCTGGTTATGCATCCACCTGCAATTTCTGGAGCGCAGGCGGATCCCTCTTCTTCCTCTTCCAATAGCTTCCAAAACCTGAGGTCACGAGCCTCAGATTTTAAACTTTCATATCAACAGAACATGTGGATGTTGTCGTCCGCACAAAATGCACATGGTGTAATGCTTATTCTGTCAGACGACTTTTCCCTCTATGATGATGTGATTTTCAGATGGGAATCAATTACTCTTAAACCTGGTGAACGATAAACAATTTGCGGATAACAAATCAAAGGAATTGTTTATCTAGAATTGTTAGAAGTCGAAAAGAAAACTTGGATCCAGTGGAGGATGTCGTTCAAAGAACGTATTTCATGAGAAGGGTGACTTTACTTGAAGACCCTTACCAAGGCTCAACTGATGAACAAAATCGAGTCTACTTAGATCTGGAGCGGCTAACATGTTCTGAAATAAAGAATATGTTTGATTATATAAATGATTATAAAGTATTAGCCGCAAAGTCTGGACGAATATATATCAGTCCAGAGTTATCTGACAAGTTTTCCGAAAGATGCCCCTGATTATTGGCAATGAAATAGAGGAGGCATTCAAGAAGTGCTTCGGAAATACAGTTGGGGTTATGCCAAAGATTCAGTTTACTTATCAGTACCTTGCAGAATTGTGCAAGAGAGCAGCAATACAAAGAGGGATCAAGGATCTCTCTCTGTGCAAGAAAATACATGTGTCTGGATTCTATAACCAGCACAAGAGATACGGCTTACGAAAATCAAAAAACTACAAGGGAAAATTGCACGATTCACATGTGCGGGTTATCAAGAAGAAAAACAAACCGAAGTCTGCTAAGTGCTAGTGTTACATCTGTGGCGATGAAGGCCAGTTCGCCAACGAATGTAAGAGCAAAAAGAGCAATATGGCTCGAGCAGCCATATTAAATAATCTAGAACTTCCGAATGATTATGATGTTCTCTCTATAGATCTCAATGAAGAGTCATCTGACGCAATCTGTTCGATCTCCGAGGGAGAAGGATTGAATACCCTCACACATATTCGTAGTGCCTTGGAAAACTTCTCAATTGAAGAATTTGGGCTAATGATGGAGGACTACGGATGGAGGTGCTTAATCAAATTAAAGGATGATCAAGAGAAGTGCTCACATCAATGCGAGCACAATAAACTCATAAAGGATTAGTACTCTCGGTGCTTTTATTGTTATATCATTACAAATCCAAATATGAGAGGACATTGCATCTTGTGCAAACTAACTGCATGCCCACCGTGTGCTAAATTCTACTTAGCAATAAGTGTTCAGAAAGAATTGTCTCTACTTCAGTTTCAATCTAAGGACAACTTAATCTATGAATTGGTAAAATATACGGAGCACCTGCTTGAAGAAAATAGAAGACTGAAGGAGAAGCTACAGCAAGAGATGGAGAAGCAGTTAGCTGAAGATATGCAAGAACTTACCCTAAGAGACGATGGTAAAAAGGTTTTCATGTTCGAGGACGATGAAGAAGATGATCCCGAACAAATTGATGAGTATGGGGCAAAAATATTCTCTGAAGCCTTGAAGGGACAACCACAGAGGCCTCCTAAAAGGACCATCAATAAATTATTTAATTTAATAATTACATTTGAAGTTCCAGGTGTGGAGCGTTTCAAGTTGAAAGCAATAATTGACACTGGAGCTACATCTTGCTGTGCTAGCATTGATTCCGTTCCAAAAGAAGTTTTTGAAGAACTAAACTATCAAGTTTCATTTAATAGAGTGAACTCTACTACAAATTCAGGCAGATGAAGGACGGAAAAATATATATTGCAGAACACAGCTTCAGGATACTGTTAATCTATTGTATGAAGATATAGATAAATGATGGTATTCAAATGCTTATAAGATATAACTTTATTCGGAGCATGCATGGAGGCATGTGAATTGAAGGTAATATTGTTACATTTTATAAAGAAATAACCCATGTTTCGACCACTATTGATGTCGAAGTTGTAGCCAAGCAGATTCCAGAGCTAGCAATGGATTATGATTTCTACATTGAGCTGCAACCTGAATCGCTATACTCCAATATATTTTCTTCTAACGAAAATGCTCTTGTTAGAAAATTAAGGTCCTTATTTAACAGGCTACAAGATAATGGTTATACCGGGGAGAATCAACAGAGACATTGGATAAAGAACAAGGTCATCTGCAAGATCGATATAATCAATCTTGATCTTACTATCCAACACAAGTCATTAAAACATGTGACTCCCGCCATGCAAGATCAGTTCAAACGCCATATTGACAGTCTACTAAAAGTAAAAGTAATTTGACCCAGTAAAAGTAGACACCGAACGATAACGATAATCGTGAACTCAGGAACTACGGATTACCGGAAAACAGGAAAGGAGACAGGAGGAAAAGAAAGGCGCGTGTTCATTACAGGTCTTTAAAAGACAACATACACAAAGACCAATACTCTCGACCGGGAATCAACACATTACTAAAGCGGATCAGCAATAGCCAAATCTACTCAAAGTTCGACCTAAAGGGTGGATTTCATCAGGTCGCAATGCATCTGGATTCTATTGAATGGACAGCATTCACAACACCTACCGGATTATATGAATGGCTAGTAATTTTTTTGATTTTTTTGCAGTATATATTGATGATATAATCATCTTCAGCAAGAATGAAAATGATCACAAGGAACATCTAGAGAAGTTCCTGACAATTGTTGAATCAGAAAGGCTCGTGCTATCGCCTACAAAGATGAAGATAGTCTTGAACGAAATAGAGTTTCTTGGAGCAGTCATTGGGAAGAAGAAGATCAAGCTTCAACCACATATAATTAAGAAAATAACAGATTTTCCTAATGAGAAGTTGAAAGAGAAGCAAGGTATAAGATCCTGGCTCGGAATTCTTAACTATGCTCGCAGCTACATTCCGAAACTAGGAGTTCATCTTGGACCCTTGTATCAGAAAACGTCTCCCCATGGAGACAAAAGATTAAAAGACCATGATTGAGAACTTTTCCGCAAAATAAAAGATTTGGTTCAGAAGCTTCCCGACTTACAAATTCCTCCTCAAAACGCCTATATTGTTCTTGAAACAGACGGCTATATGGAAGGATGGGGAGAAGTATGCAAATGGAAAATGGCAAAGAGTGATCCTCGATCTTCTGAGAAACTATGTGTCTATGCTAGTGGTAAATTTGCAACGATTAAATCAACATTCGTGCAAAAATTCATGATTGCATGGAAACATTAAGTTCCTTAATAATCAACTATCTAGATAAATCAGAGATTATTCTTCGAACCGACTGACATGCCATATTTTTTTCTTACAACAAGACAGCCCAAAATAAACCATCTAGGGTTAGATGGCTTGCTTTCACCGACTTCATTAATGGGTTGGGGATCGTTGTTCACTTTGAACATATAGACGGAAAGAACAATGTTCTTGCAACTCACTTTCCCGACTAACGTTTACTTTAATTTCAAGTTACGAAGGTGTTAAATTCTTATTCACAGGTGAAGAATGGACACCAGAAGTTCTAAAGGAAAAAGTCCTCTCAGGAAAGATGAATATTTTGAGATTGCATCAAACGATTTTCAGTGGACACGAAAGGGGATTAAAGATCGCCGATGTAACCATGGCATTCAGGAGGAACGTCGTCACGAATGGCTACAACAGGCTAGGAGGAAAACTTTTAAAGAAGTTGCCCTAGTTCTATCACCTTACCAAGTATCCCGAAGGATGTCAGCAATATACACTGGGAGTTACTGTGGCAAACTTTTGACTTTCCCTTATCTGTCGATGCACACGACAAGCTTAAAGGGGCTGTACGACGAATTGAAGTCGAGCAAAACTATAAAGTTCTTAATGAACTACAAATCCTCCAATGGATATACGAGAACAAGACCGCATATTGCAAGAGCATTGTCGGAAAAGATAACGCTTGGAGTGACGCCTTACCAGCAGTACAACAGATGGAACATAGACTTGACAGCCTTATCCAAGTTGTAATCCAGGTCGTAAACCAGGGGCTAGACCGCGAGGTCTAGCATGTATATTAGATACAATCTTTATCCTTGTATGTATGTATTTTCCTATGAGTTTGTAAGTTAAGATAAGTCTGAAGTCTATATCATTAAGTCCAGTTAAGTCTGCAGTCTGTATCATGCAAAGTTGTAGTGGGCATGCAATAATTTAGGTTTGTCGACCAGAGAATAAGTTTTGGCCAAGTGCGTCTGTGAGTGGGTACGGAAGATGCCTTTCCGCCCACGGTTTTATCTTTCGGCCCGTGGTTTTGGTCAGTGGGGAATCTCCATTCCATATGGAGAATTTATGGTCGTCCACGTTGCATGGAATTACTTTCCACCCAGCTGGCCACGTTATCATGTTGGTATGATTTCTTCTCCTCATCTTGCCTCCCCTTCTATATAAGAAGGCTAATGGCTTAAGTTGCAGACATCCCAGCCATAAGCCAAGGGTCTACTTCCCAGTCTGAGTCTAGCTTGTGAGTCTTTCTTCTTTAATAAGATTTCTTTAGTTTTCTTGTTTATATTTATTCTTTTGTTCAATTCCGACTAAAAGTTCTTTGTGACCCCCAAGCCGGCGATTCCCCGTTTCCGCCCATAATTTGGTATCAGAGTTATGTCGGGGTAAAACCTTCATAGTATTCTGTGAGATCCGAGTAGGAATTTTAATAAGTTGATTTGTCGAGCTCTCTCATGTTATTTAGCTATCTTTTATATGTTTTGATCTATGATTTTGATTATTTGACTTAATTTTTTGAAGCTAATTTCAATAGATTTGTTTTCGTCGTGTAATTAAGTAGTGTGAAACCCCATAGAATCAAGTCAAATGATGCATAAAGACAATAAAAGAATAGACCTGACATGACATTCACAACAAATTTTGTCAATCAATTCATGCACAAATCTGAAAAATCTCACATTCATGGTGCCAAAAAAATTTTTAAACACTTTAAATCAAATACAAAAAAAATAATTCTACATAAAAAGTAGGAACCTATACAAACCAAAGGATATACTAATGATTAATATGATGGAGAATCTATGCACAGGCGATCTACTGTAGGAAATTGCTACGCATGTGTCAAGCCAAAGGATAATTTTGTCTTATATTAGCCTATGAGAAATGTATTCTTTTATTATTTATTATTGTTTAGTACAAATAGGGCTAACATGCTTAAGTTTAAGGTTATGAAAGCGACTAAATCTTGTATCTTAGGGTTATGATTTGGGAGAGATTTCCTACCTCTCAAATTGTAAGATTTTAAAGAGATTGCCTACCGCTCAAATTGTTTAGGGTTTAGGGTTTCTAAAATAAAAATATTTTGTCCTAATTTCAATGGAAAATCTTTTGATCATATCAAGTGGTATTAGAGCGTTTAATTTATCAGAAATCAATGATTGGATTGTTGTACATAAAAGTTTCATCATCTTCAACATCGAGCCTCACAATACAGTTGTGATTAGAGCTAACAGGGAAGCAACAATGGAATCGCGGCGTACTGTAGCTTTTGGCATCGATCATGATGCAATCACGTAGAGCTAATCTGGAAACAACTGCAGAAGATCGTGGTGTTCAGCTCACAAGTAATGCTCCTTCACGAACGCACTTCGCAAAACAGTCATGAATCACGCTAACTAAGAAGAAGAATCGTGGTGTACAACAGCGAGATCGTGGCACGTGCAGCAACAGGCATAACTAGATAACGTGCAATTAGGAGCTGGAGAACATCGTTTTGAAGAATTTTGGCCTAGGTTAGGAACCATGTGGTTGGGACCTCGACGAAAGGCTGCATACAACTGTGTTGGTCACCTTTGAGGAGACAGCCTTCGGGAGGGCGAAAGGAGATTCAAGAGTAATGATGGGAATAAGATAGAAGAAAAAGAGCTGAGAAGTTTGTAAGAGATTGATTTTGACATTGCAACGTATTCTAAGTGAGAGACAATATGGTGTTGCTTCTCAATGGCCTCAATTTGTGCTAAACTTTGATAACAATGAAAACTATGATGAGAGTGATTCGGGAAGCAAGGCTAGGATTTTTTTTTATTGAGTGGCATAGCATGAAAGAGACACATGATACGGAGTCGGCAGACATTCTGATGATCGATGAGCTACCAGAGTTGTTTGGGGTTGTGGCATTCTCCAAGATTGATAGAACGTCAGAACATCAGATTCGGATGTAGTCTAAAGATGTACTCAAGAAGAAATTTCGAATTTCTAAAAGTCAATAAGAATTTTTTATTAAATAAAAATGGTTGCCAGATGAACATCCGTGAGAACCATACACGACTTGATTCAGCATAAGTTCTTCCCACATTGAGAATAATGTATCTGTTTGGGAGGGCAGTATTGTTGCACAGATGTCTAGACTAAAAGCAATTTTGTCTTGTATTATTTATTATTGTTTAGTATAAATAGAGCTAATATGCTTAGTTTAGGGTTATAAATGAGATTGGGTCTTGTATCTTAGAGTTAGGGTTTGGGAGAGATTTCCTACCTCTCAAATTATAGAATTTTGGAGAGATCGCTTATCTTAGGGTCTTATCTTTATGTATTTGTGTTGTGTTGTGTTGTTTGGTGTTTCTGAAAAAAAAATATTTTGTGGCCAAATTTCTATGGAAAATCTACTTAGATCATATATGAAATCTTATAACTAGGAGTAGCAAGAAACAACGTAATGTATCAAGATTTAGTGTTGAATCTAAATTGAAGTCAATTGCATAAGGAATCTATAAGCTTCTAAGGATCAAGATCAAAACAAATGGTTTTAAGGTAAAGGGAAAATGTAAGGGTACTTACATACCACACAATTCTTCTATGTTTACATATATATCACCTAAACTTACACATTTACATGAAAAACACTCAAATTTTTAACATCATATAAAAAAAACACTATTATTAACTTTTTATAAGTCAAATACACACTTTCATGCATAGATTTATAACACCAAAATGCTATAGATGTAAATATATAATATTAATTGTTAGATATGTAAATACACAAGAATTGAGTGATATATTTCTCAAAAATCAATGAAAAAATACATTGACAATAAGTATACCATCAGTATTAACACGATAAAGTACAACATGATTGTACCAAATATGTGGCACTTGAAAGTCACTTCCTAAAGAAAAAAACTGGAGAGTGGATTGATCTGCAATCCACATGTGCTAACAAAAATACAATTAGTTGGCATATTTATCAAAAGATTCACAAATATCAGGATAAAAAAATATTCTAAAGAAATTTGAAATGATAGGATTATATTATCATCCATTTTGAGATGAGTGTTCAAAGCCATAAAACATGCATATATTGTCCAACTCCTACATATGGCTTAGCCCTTGGCATGGACCCTCCACACTAGAATTTAAAGCTCCAAGTGCGCATAAATTACGATTTTTTACCCTTAAATTAAAACCCTTTTGAGCCCTTATATTTCTTTCCGATGGACACCTAAGGCCGCCAATCTTATAGGGGATTAATCCCTTCATATTTTATGCATCAAAAAAATTTACTTTGATTTTTTTTTCCTTTTGAAAGATCTATTGATATGTTTCTATAAACCCACATATTTTATATAAATGAGATGCCATAAAAACTCTGATTAGTNCTTAGCCCTTGGCGTGGACCCTACACACTAGAATTTAAAGCTCCAAGTGCACACAAATTACGATTTTTTACCCTACATATGCCCGCCAGTTTTATAGGGGATTAATCCCTTCATATTTTATGCATCAAAAAAATTTGCTTTGGTTTTTATTTCCTTTTGAAAGATCTATTGGTTTGTTTCTATAAACCCACATATTTTATATAAATGGGATGCCATAAAAATTCTGATTAGTTTTTTTTATATATTTTTTACTTTCTCTACTTCTTTACGTATTTCATCACTAAATATGGGTTAAAAAGTAATATTATGGTTGAATTGTTTATAGAAATGATATAGACAAACATATTTTTTTTTCAACAGCTTTATTACTTCAAAAAAATAATCTAAAAAACAGAAATTAAGTCACTGAAATGTTTTTCCATTATGTTCACCGTAAAAGAAGTAAAGGTAAGGGTCGGGGTATTTTGCTTGNCTTTATTACTTCAAAAAAATAATCTAAAAAACAGAAATTAAGTCACTGAAATGTTTTTCCATTATGTTCACCATAAAAGAAGTAAAGGTAAAGGGACGGGGTATTTTGCTTAAGAAATTTATATAAACAAATGCAAGGTACAAGATACAAAATACCTTACCCAACTGAGTTACAAATTCCCAGTCATCAACTAGCTGCTTCTTCAGGGTTGGTGGAAACTGCAGCATGGCGAGTTTCTCAGCAGATCTCACGCTGCTCTTCTCCTACGATAATCACCAAGTGTAAGGGAGTCATACAAACTGAAGACAAAAGAAAAAAACAGCCCTGAAGAAACTAAAACATAAAAGTNTCAACAGATCTCACGCTGCTCTTCTCCTACGATAATCACCAAGTGTAAGGGAGTCATACAAACTGAAGACAACAGAAAAAAACAGCCCTGAAGAAACTAAAACACAAAAGACTGAAATAAGTAAGGATTCTCGTAAGGCGCAATTATGTCAATTTGTGCCAAGGCAACAACAACCAAGGGCACCAAGCTGTAACATACGTTATGGATTACTACAATTAAAGGGTACCAAAACAAATAATGTAATCAGGTTAGCATAATGAAATTTAAAAAGAAGAAAACACTATTAGTCATCGGTTGAACCTGAAAGATTGATCTCTATCCAATTAAGAACACTTAATACGATGTTTGGTAATGTAGGCCATCTTCAATATCAACTGTAACCAAAACTACGCAGCCTTTGTCAAGAAGAGCATAAAACCTTAAAGATGGCTATCTCAACAATTTAACTGAAGGATATCCTCACAAAATCAAAGAAAAACACCAAGCCTAGATTGGCGACATAATTTAACAAACATTCCTCCATCACCACAAGTTATGCTTTTTACAGCGGAAACTGAGCTACTGTTTTGAACTCAAAAGGAAGCAATGGCCCTAAGCACGGAAGTGTATGTTACCCTAATGTGCAGTATTTACAGGTAAAAAAAAAGGCAAGGGCATGAAAACCAGATAAGATATAGAATTCCATTCGACAGCAAGGTTGAATTAAGCAATATAAAATAATAATCTAGTCAAAATAATATGAATGAAAACCATCACACTTGGAAAGTGAATTATATATTAAGTAATGTCAAGATTAAATCGTAACAGAAAATTTCAGCAACCTCGATAAATAGGGAAACATTTTCATATAACAGATTTCTTAGTGATTAATGCAACAATGCTAACAATCTCAAAGTTTTTGCATAAAAATTTATGAATAAACTAAAATTAGCAAAACTAAGAGATGCCCGGTCATAGAAAGGCAAACTTCCTTGAAAACCAGAACAAACAAACATGAAGACAGCTGTTTTATAGAAAACATTATCATGATGCATGCATCAGACAGCAAAAAATTTTACTAATTATAGCCAGACTCTTAATGACAAGCATAGCAAAAGCTATTAATGGAACATGGACCACAATGGATAGCCATCAATAAAAAATTCTGATTACTAGTCAATAGAAAAACAGTAAGAAAAACAAAAAGTGAACTTTGCACACAAAAGAATAAATTTGCATCACTTAGGAAAATAAATTTAAAGCGAACGAAAAAATATACCTCAGTGCCAGATTGACCCTTCCGCTTTTTGCCTCTTGAAACTGGGAAAAACAATAAAATTTAAGATATTTTAAGGGCAAAAATACATAAAGAGCCAAACTTAATGAAACATAATATTTTAAAACCATGCCTTTGGTGATGTAATGGTGTGAACATTACAAATAAGGAAACTAATTGCAATAAATTGATCCTATGATGCATAAAACTCTTTATTAAGTTTATTTATATATCAGAGTAAGGAACATTAATAGACCGAATTTAAATAAGAAAATTAAGGATATTGTTTGTAGCGCATTCAAACAAGAAATCATTTTCACTTCGCACTGGATCAATGCCAAGAGTTAAGAACAAAATCAAAAATTGATAGCCAAACTTCAATAAAAAAAGTTAATTGTGTTCTTTTAAATATAGGCTTCACATTACCTGTAATGCCCTACAGAAAAAGGAAAATTTTAACCTACTAATGCCACTTCAATCAAACCGTCATTAGTCAATTCACTATTAATAAGGAGAGCAAAGTCAAAGGGGGGAGACGAGAATCTAGGCATAACCTGTGCACAGAATAGAGAAGAGGCAAAGAGAGGAGAAGAGAGAAAGAGTGCGCAAGCAGAAAACTTGAGCACGATGTAGGCGAGCAAGATGGAGCAGGCAAGGCACAAGCAAGTGTGACATGCCAAACCATATGCATGAAGACGCCAAGAGGTTCAAAATTTGTAGATATAGAAGAATCAAAATATACAATACAGAAATTATAAAATAACAACATTTTAATATAATCAAAAATAAAAATGCATACTGTATTCAATGTTGAAAAGTTAAAGTAAAAATCATAAAACATTTTATTAGGAAGTAAATACTAATAATGATTGATGCACGCGCACACCCATACACATATTTAAATTAAGTAAGAGAAAAACGTCACATGACCCCTTAACTCTTGGCAGACCATTTTAGTCCCAAAGTTTAGAAAAATGGCAATTTAGTCCCCACTTATAATATTGGCTAATTTAGCCCCAATTAAAAAAAATATGAGGACTAATCTGACACGTTAATAGACTCTGGGACTAAAATGAATCAATTGAAATAGTCAAGGACTATTTTGGCAATTTACTCAATAAATAAGATTTACACTAAATAAGGAAAACAAAGTAAAGAAAAATTTACTGGAAGCTAAGTTAAGAAATTTTGATAAAAGTTGTAATATTAATAGTCATATTAAATTAATTTGTAAACTTAAAATGAAAGATTAAATTCATTCATTAAAATAATAGACTTAATTTAAAATAAAATTAAATAAGCACTATAAAATAATAAGATTAAAATTTATTAATAAAAATGTTTTCTATGTTAATTAGGCGTTGAATTTTAGGTGATAATGTTTAAGGGTGATAGCCCTTAAAACTAGTTGTAAATGTTAAGGTGAGCACTCAAAAGTCTAACATACAATGATATTGTTGATTCCTCATAGTCAAATCCATTAGATAATTTTGATACTTATTTTGATATATTATCCCTACAATTTACTCATGATTTATCTGTTTTATTAAATGATTTGGTCATTTTAAAATGAATGACAACTTTTTGTAGCATGTTTAATTCATAATAATTATTATATGAATTATTACAGAATTATATTGAATGATGAAAAAATAAAAAATAAATAAATTTTATAGAATGCTTGCATGTGCATGTTGTTCATGAAATTCACCATGCATATCAAATATATATATATATATATATATATATATATATATATATATATATATATATATATATATATATATATATATATATATATATATATATATANTATATATATATATATATATATATATAGATACATATGTATATATATGTATGTACATATGTATATATGTATATATATAGATACATATGTATATATATGTATGTACATATGTATATACGCATATATATGTATGTACATATGTATATATACATATGTATCTATATATATACATATATACATATGTATCTACGTACATATGTACATATATATATATATATATATTAAAATATGTGAAATGAAACATTTAGATGAATCGACTAAGATGGGTGTATTATATAAAATGATTTTGATATAATAAAATATTCTAAAGTAACAAAATATTTTAAAATTTCTTTAATGATCATTTTTTAATATATAAACTATCAAATGATTCTATACTAACTCAGTGTATTAGCATGAACACATGTTATGTTTTATTGCCATTAAGTCGTTATAATTTTGAATGCAGGAGTATTCAATGAGTTATTGGTAAGTCAATGATAATTTAAACTAATGTTTCAGGTTTACAACATGGTCTAGAAATGATAAGAAAGAGAAAAAAATTATAGAAGATGTGACCAACCTAGAGGAATGCAATTACATTCACAGCAGTTTTACTTTTAAATTGATTTGAATTTTGTTATTAGTGGAACTTTCAATTTATAGGGTGATTGCTATCTAATTTGAGATAAAAATTGAAATTTGAATCCACTGATCATCTATCAATCCTTCGTAAATTACTTCGCTATGTAAGTTTGTGTTTGAAAAATTGAAAAAAAAAAAATTTAATTGAAAATAATATATAAGTTGTATGCAAGCAATCTAGGTGATAATAAAGAGCAACCTTCAACCATGCAATCTACAAAACACCCTAGCTTTTCTGAACTTTTTAAACAAATAAAAAAAATCCATTAACAAAGTAGGCTTACCTAAAATATATGTATGAGTAATACCTGTAAACAAAAAAAATATAAATAAAATGACCCAAATACCATTAAGCTCAACTTAGCATGTTTTAACTTCAATTGGCAATCTAGTATTTCCTAGATTTTTAGAATGGGGTTCCAACAGGCGGGCGAATGGTGTGCCAAATAAAACAGTGCATACTTCCATATGCCAAAACACTAGCTAAAAACCATGATGATTTCAGTAAGAAAAGCAAATTATGAGATCAAAGACAAAACAGGTGATAAGTAAAAGCTGAGGAAGGAGCAGAAAGCGATGCATGTGTCTGTGTTTGCAAGAGATTGAGAGCACAAACTATCTGGATGCAAATGCACCTGAAGCTAAATGCGAGAAAAGGAAATAAGATCAGAGAGAGAAGGAGAGACTAGAATGCTTTGCATAGAAAAGATGATCAATGGTAGGATTACATATTTATGAACCTCAATATTCAGATTAAGACATCATAAGAGTCTTCTATAGTATGTCGCATGTTGTCTGTAAACGAATCAGGAACAGAACTAGCAAGTGAAGTATGAAAGCCCTATATAAATGGAAACTAAATTGCATAGTTCAAGAGCTAAACAGCAGACTTCAATCACTGGAGCTTCAACTAAGCAGTATGCTGAATCTCCCTAACATTTCCTTCACTTTAACTTTGGTTAGTATAAGTTCGCCTAGCACAAGACACTTTCTGAACTTCTAAATCTGTTACAGGCTTTCCTATGAAAGCACACGACTTTATCTAACAAACGAAAGTTCTTTGTTTCAGGTACATAAAGCAGATTATGGAGTTGCTTACCACTTTCAGGTATTGTAATCACTAATCAAAGAAACTTTTCAGAAATATGTAAATGGACAACCAAAAGACGACAAGTGCATTCAGTGCAAAAACCAGAACATGCCAGTAATAACAAATTTATCAAGTAAAAGAATTTAATCAAGAAAATGAGAGTACATTAAAAATAAAAATAAAAAAAATGACTCACCCTNCAACAAACTAACTACAAAAAAAAAAAAAAGAAACTCTCAACGTACTTGAATGAATGATCAACTATAATTAAAAAAAAAGGCTTTCAAGCTAACACAACTCTGATAATCACATGTTTAGCAGCATCACAAAAAAAAACCAGATAATAAATTAAATATATTACAAAAGTTAACATCTTATGGAGCTATTAGAGGAAATATAGAAACATTCAAATGTAGAAGAAGAAGATAGGTCGGTTCGATGAAACTGTCAGTCTTCAATGAAAGATAGTAGCAACAAAATAAGTTAAAAGACTAACTAAAAGAACTATCAATCTGCGGTGTATGAAAACCTCAAAAAGGATATCCTCCACATCATTTGGCTCCCTTAAATCACTTCACAGAATCTCCAAAGATGAAGAAACTAGAAATTAAAAAAATTATGGAGTGAGCTCTATTGTGACTTTTGGTTTTATTACCATTGAAGTCGATGGAAATTTCTTCCATGTATGTGGGATTCTGAATTCTCATGATAATGCAAACTTTCTTAAAGGGTGTTTTGGATCCCTAAAAATCCAATTACATCTGCAAAATCAGAATGTCTTGCTCTTTTTAATTTGTCCTCAATCTTTCAACTACAATTTCAAAAGTCCACTCCACATGACTTGGACCAGTCTCAGGGATACAAGCATTTTTAGTATATGAATTATTATCAGTTTTCAGCAGCTTTTTGACCGTTGCAACATGTGCTTGTTTATTTTATGGAATTCTTGGTCGCAGTAATTCATCAATAAGGAAAGCTTTCTTTGATGTCTTAATACTGGAACTGCCCATATCTCATACTTTGAGGATGTTCTATGGCAATTGCCAACCCAAATCCATTTGAAGAGAAAAATTCTCAAGCCTTCCTATCTGCAAAGAGAAACAAAGAAGGAAGACATGACTTTAT
>JXCR01143171.1:266888-297040 GCA_002079205.1 Phalaenopsis hybrid cultivar | reverse complement strand
TATATATATATATATATATATATATATATATATATATATATATATATATATATATATATACATATATATATATATATATACATATATATATATATAATATTTTGAAAAAAACCCAAAGACTAATATATAAAATAGAAAGTAGGATACAAATAGATTGTGTGGAGGACACAAACATGACACTGCCCACACGATAACCACCACATCAAATGGTTTCAAAAAAAGAAAAAACAACAAAATACATGAGAGACCTAAAGAAAAAAACCAAAAAGTGCTAAAATACGAAGTATCTGATAGCTAGAGAGCGACATAATTTTTTATTGCATTTGTCTCTAGTTCTAGGGAATGAGTCAGCTAATAAATTGGTAAGATAAGTGTCATTGTCAGTAGTAACCAATGTATCATCCGATAAATTCCCGAGCTCAAGTCGGCCTCCGTTCTTCTTCTTCCTCCTGGAATAGACCTCTCATTCCTCATCCGAAGATTGGCTCACATGATCAGTAGAATGGTCTAAAGTTTGTTCAACATTAGAAGCAACTACTTGTTGTACCAGCTTATATTTTATCAGATCGAAAGAGCACTCTCGTGTGTCTTGACATGTAAGTGATTCTTCTTCAATAACAGTGAGTGGTATCAGCACATTTGGATCTGCACATGTAGTATGGTACTCTTCATCTGAAACTGCAGTGTTAGAAAGAGGATCGGGTTACACCTCCGCAAGGATGGTAGGTGGCAGATTTTTAGCGATATTCGACCTTAGATGAGGATGCAAGTGATAGCAAATAGAACTGTGGTCAAACATACTACAATGAGAGCAATAAGGAGGGTATGGTGCTATTTCAAAATTTTGCCAACACCCGTTGTAAGTAGTGTCAATTCATATCTAATCCGGAGCTGGTTGAGTGATCTCTCTCAATTAACACAAAAAGCCACAGAGGGTCTAGTGACGGTAAGCGTAGGACTATCAACCTTGAGAGGCTTACCGTAAGCAATTGTTAAAGAGTAGCGAATTTTCATGTAGAGCAAATGTAATTTTAAGCCCAGAAATTTTATCCAAACAGGAATGATAGAGGACTTACTTTTGAATCAAAATCGACAATCCACTTCAGAATTTTCATAAAACGGTTATCAATCTTGATAACTTTTCGAGAGAAAATACAAGTATAATCGGCATCATAAGATAACTGAATCAATATATGTCAACCGTCAAGTAAACAAATATTCTAACTGCCCTATAGTTTCATTGCATCAAACTCTTTCCTAATGATCTCCCATTTTAAGTAGCCATAAGAGAGAGAGAGAGAGAGAGATAAGGTTCCATTTAAATGAATGCACTAAGGTTGATTGGTCCTTTCCTAAAGAAGAGCTACTACTAGTTATGGAATTTTATTAGGTGAAAATTTGAAAGCTTTGAAAAAAAAAAATTGTTGGCCATCAAATTTGGAGTCAAAACTCTACCACAGACAATGGTATGGCGTACTTGTAATTATTATTAAGGAAAATTATCCTAAATAAATTCCGAATAAACTAAGTGATACTATAAATCATAACATAACAATAAATCATCTATCAATATTGCACACAATCCAATTTAATATGACGGAACCAAATAGATAGAAATTAATCGACACTTTATTATAAAAATAATAAAAAATGGACTTATTTGTAACCAATATGTTAAGATGATTGATATCCTGCACAAAGATCGAGGTCCACCTTCTAGAATATCACCTACAAGTAAATCATGCAAAATATTCACTCTAAAACTTAAGGAGAATTGGCAAAACTAGTAGCCCAATGAGCAATCTATGAGATTGTAAAGCTAGCTACCCATCTCGTCATCCATTAATGTCAATTCATGGGCAAAGATTTCTTAGAAATTAAATGTGCACATATTTCGAAATATCTTCGACCATTTTCAATCTAATTAGTAGTTTTCATGGGTGTAAATTATCAGTTATGGTATGGAATATCGTTGAAAGAGATAGCCAAATAAAATACATAAAAAATTCAAATAATTTCTCCTCTCTTTCGAGTCTAACAAACGATTACTACAAGCCTCCTTTAGCTATCTAGTTTCCAAGCTTGGGGGCAATGAACCAACAAAAAAAACACTAGAATTTGTCACACCCCACAAACACCCCATTTTGGGGTCGGCTGAGGTGCGATAGAGGCTGACAATTTGATCAGACCAATTCTCATCAACACTCGTCCTAACTTTTATAATCATAATTCAGTGGATGTTGAATTAGTCTAAACTGGATCGCACGTGATACAATGCATTTCAATTAAATATTTTGAAGCATGAAAATTAAATCATCCAAAACAAGAAAACTATACAAAGTTGCTGGAACCAAAATTTATGTACAAAGCGCCCAAAACTAATGTGCAAAAACTGTACAAAGACAGACCTGACAACTCGCCTTTGTGTTTGTTGCCCCTAACTAAAAGACAACAACGAAGAACGAGCAGACAACAAACTAAGAAAAGAGCTAAAAAAAGATTGTATACAAGAAAAAGTAACATCGTACATGTTCGTATGAAACTATACACGTCTACACATAAATCATAACATGCTTGCATAATAAAGACATGAGAGAAGTACAGATAGTATAAAAATCAACTATAGTATAAATTGCATGTCATAAGCATGAAATCATAAATAAAAACATATTTATAATATATTAACTTAGCAATGTCATTTCATAGAGGTCATATCATAACAGTGTCAATTGCTTAATGTATAAGGTTCAAATATTTTAATGTTCTTTCATCATCGGTCATCACCTTACCCCAAAATATCATATAAAAAATCGATAAAATTTGGGTGCCCTAAACATGACAGTTATCGACAGCCCCCTCTGATACCCATGATTTTCTAACGTTCTGTCACCGCCAAATTCAGACGATTCACAGAGTTTCATCCTTGTATAAATATTATGAGTCGCTAATATTATAGCCCTGCATGTCGTACTTGTAAGCATTCATGTAATAGCCTACCCTCTAACATTTTTTATTACATTTAAATCATCACTCCCGCATCAAAAATTTATCAGCCATTATATGTATCATAGGCATAGACATGAAACATAACAAAAGAATACCTACAGGAAATTCATATCACATGCATAGTCATATATAGCATCGTCTATTTATAGCATTACATACATTGTATTAGAAATAAACGTGCATTCATACTTTAATTGTAGATATTCATTTACAATATGCATGAAGTTCTAAATGCATCAATGTTAAAATAGAAATCATATGAAAACTCATAGAAGATTATTTTTTTAAAATAAGCACAATATTATTTTACCTGACTAGACTGAGCAGCTCTATGAGTAGTTTCTATATGATCGTCGCCTTGTATACACAATCTGAAAAATGTAGACATCATAGGAATTCATTAAATTTTGGCTCATAGCATGTAATAACCCAAAACATACATTAAAAGCCAAAACACACCTCAAAAGAACTATTTGACATAAATTTGCTCTCCCAAAAATACAAATTCTCACCTTCATCACTTCAACCATACTTCTCTTTTAATTCGTGCTAAAATTTTTTTGAAGCTAGCAAAGCCAATTACGACACTTCTGACACAAATTTGGCGCCTTTGATGGCTACCGAAAACATAAAAACATGAAAAAGGGAAAACGTCAAAACAGAAGGGTGAGAAAGAAAATGAAAGCCTAAAATAACGAAAGAGAGGGATTCGTTCTTGCCGAAATAGCCCCAGAGCTCCTAATTGCGAGTTGCGAAACCCAGGTGCCACTCGATTCTTTTGTTCACAACCTAGCTCGCAGCCCTTGCACTATAGCAAGGGTTGTAGGTCTCGCCTGCTTTTACCGACGTGAAACGATCAGGGAGGGGAGGAAAAGAGGAGAAGGGAAATTGAGAGAGGAAGAACGAAATGTGAAGTTCAAAACTCACTATTCAACTTATCGAATGAAATAAAAGAGCGTAAGCCGATGGGTTATAGTGTTAAAAGGATTAAGGGAGGATTATTTCAGATTAATTAAGGTTTAATTAAAATAATTGAACTTATAACTTCAACAATTTATATCTCCCAATCCATTCACAATTTACATACAGTACTTCATATCGATTTAATCGATTTCATGCATAGAATTTCATAATATTATTGGGATCAAATTCCGAGAGACAAAAATTTTAGGTTCATTTCAATTGCGCCAAACCTTACCGGGTATGATGAAATTTGGGTGTTACAGCTCTCCGCTCATAAAAATTTCGTCCTTGAAATTACTAATTTTATTGCAATAGAAAGAGATATTTATGTAGCATGTTTTCTTCTTTTTCCCAATTTGCATCCTTTTCAGGTCTGTGCTTTCACTTTATCTTCACAAAAAAAATATGTTTGTTTATGTACTAATTAATATAAGTAGCTATAATCCTCTCAGGCTCTTCAATATATGTGACTTTTCTGAACTTCAATACCTTAATGTGAAATTCTCTGCTCTGAATTTGAAATGTTAACATTAAAATGTGAAACACATCATATATATTAGATATATCCACAACTAATGCTAATTTGTAGGCAATTGGACCGATTTTTTTCTATAATTCCAAAATGACCAGTATACCCGTGGCTCAGCTTGCTTCTCTGACCAAATCAAGCCATGCGTTTCATTGGTTTGACTCTCAAAAATAAGAAATCTCCAACTTCAAATTCAATTGCGTTGTGCTTTGGATTGTAGTATTTATGTTTTCAATCCTGAGCAGCCTTCAATCTGTCTCAGATTAATCTGATTTTCTTCGTAGCTTCGTCAACTAGCTCTAAACCCAACATTTGGCGTCCGCTCACTTCAACCCAACTGAGTGGAGTTCTACACTTTCTGCAAAACAGTGCTTCATAAGAATCTATTTTGATAATGGATTGATCGATACTGTTACAGGCAAAATCAATCATTGGAATTGGAATGTGATCTTCCCAATTGCCTCCAAAGTCAAAAACACAGCCTTAACAGATTTTCCAACACTTGAATTGTCATTTCCGATTGTATGTCGATTTGTAGATGAAATGTAGTGTAGAAATCTGTGTAACCAAACCTTGTTGAATTTCTTTCCACAACCTAGGCATGAATTTTCTGTCTCTGCCAGAAACAATAACTTTTGGAATACCATGCAATCTAATAATTTCTTTGGCATACAATCTGACCAACTTTTTCACTGAATCTGTCTATCCAATTGGCAAGTAATGGCCTGACTTGTTAATCTGTCAATAATAACCAAAATACTATCATGGCTCTGTCTAGATCGAAAAAATTTTATAAAAAAATCCATTGCAATTCCTTCCCATTTCCATTCAAGTATCGGCAATACTTGTAGCTATCTGTTGGGCCTCTGAAGCTCAGTCTTTACAATCTGACATATTTGACATTGAGATACATATTCAACATCTTTCTTCATAACTAGTCACCAGAACGTCGACTTCAATTTTTTGCACATTTTTGTGCCGCCTGGATGAATTGTGACCCCTGAATGATGAGCTTCATGTAAAATTTCTCGTTTTCAATCGGAATCAGCAGGTACCCATATCTCTAGCTTATTTCGGATAGCGTCGTCTTCATCAGCAAATATATCAATCCACTTTTCTAATAGACATTGCTTCAGGATTTTCAAATATTCACTGCTAACTTTCTGTGTTGCCATGATTCTATCCATTAACGTAGGTTGCACAGTCAGTTGATGTAATTGATCTATATCACTTATCTTCTAACTTTCAACTAAAGAGCATCAATTTATTTAGACAACTCTGGCCACTGAGTAAAAATTCAGCTTGTATTACCTTATGAATTTACGGCTCAATACATCAGCAACAACATGTGCTCAGCTCGGACAATACAGTATATCCATATCATAATCTTTGATCAACTTTAACCATATTCAATACCTCAAATTCAGCTCTTTTATGTGAAAATGTACCTTAGACTTGATGATCAGTGAAAACTTCACATTTTATACCATATAAATAATGTCGCCAAATTTTGAGAGCAAATACCACAGAAGCCAACTCCAGATCATGTGTCGGATAGTTTCTAACATGTGGCTTCAACTGTCTCGAAGCATAAGATATTACCTTTTTATTGTGCATTAAAGCATAACCTAAACCTCATAATGATGTGTCACTGTAAATCTGGAATTCTTTTATGCCCAACGGAAGAGCTAACGTTGGTATAGTAGTCAAATATTTCTTCAATTCTTGAAAATCGTACTCACATTTTGCAGTGCACTCAAACTGAACATTTTTTCTCATCAACTTGGACAACGACATAGTTATTTGTCAAAAATGTTGGCGTACTTCCTGTAATATCCTACCAAACCAAGAAAACTGCGTACCTCAGTAACATTTTTTGGAGTAGGTCATTCTACAATTACTTTGAATTTTTGATGATCAATTAAAATTCCCTAACCATTAATAATATGTCTCAAATATGTAATACTTCACAACCAAAATTCACATTTCGAAAATTTTGCATATAACTGAGCAGCTCCAAAAACATTCTCAAATGACATCAAAGGTCTGAGTTGGTATAGTAATCAACTCCTTTGGCAAATTATTATCATGAATATGAACATGTACTACACATTTTTTTATTGGCATAAAATCCACTTCCGGAGGGCATAGTAACACACAAAACAAAAGTAAAATGTATAATATCAACATGTATATCAGCAGCTAACTCAACAGAAATAAAAGAATGTGATGCACCTGAATCAAATGAAATAGTGTCAAACTGATCTTGAATTAGAAGCGTACTTGTAACCACATCTTCTGATTCTTTGGCTTCTTGAGGGGTAATTGAAAAAACTAGAGCTTTTACTGATTACTTGATTCTACGTTCTCAAGTTTCACCATCTGTTTACATCTATGAATTTCCCAAAAATTGAGCTCTACTCGGCTGACTGGCTGACTGCTTCCCAAAAATTTTATGGATTGTCGCTGTCCTTGAATTGCATGTGGTCTACTGTCTTTCTTCTTTTCCTGTGGACAGTTCATTTGACTGTCCTGACTATCCACATTTGTAACATTTCCGATCAAACACTGCCCAAAATATCTTTTTCTACACTTTTCACAAACTGACTTTTATATCTGAAGTTGCTTCTGCTTGCCTTCTGATTTAGTTTTTTGTGTTTTGAAAGTGTTCTTTTTTTCCAAAATCCTTTCGCTTGCCTGCTTGAAATTGTCATTGCTGGCTGAAAAGTTCAGACCATTTTCAATTTTTCTTGTCCTTGCAACAAGCACAGAGAAATTGCTAATTCCAAATGAAGCTAGTGCCAATCTCAATTGATCATTGAGACCGCTCAGAAATTTGTGATAGTTTTCCTCCTGAGTACTGACATAGTGGAGTGCATATCTGAAAAGATAAGTGAATTTTGCCTCATATTGCATAACTATCTTGGACCCCTGAGTTAGATTAAAGAATTTATCCTGCAATGTTAATCTGGTTGAAGGCGGAATAAACCAATACTTGAAGACTTTAACAAATTCTTCCCACTGAATATGTGGAAGAGATGTAAGCTGAAGTTTTTCCCTATGTTGCACCTGCCATCGCCTTTCTGCTTCACCTTCTAACATGAAAGTAGCTAGTACCACAATTTTATTTTTCGAACAAATCATACCCTCGAGAATTTTTCCAATATTCAAAAGGCAACCTTCAGCAACTATAGGATCACCAGCACTCTTGAATGCGGGTGGCTTAAAAGACTGAAATAACTTTGAAGTGTCGATCCACTTCTACAGTTTCAGATCTGAGCCTCATACTGGTGGAAGATATTTCGATAGCAGGCATTTTGTCAACCACTTGTGATATCAGGTGCATAATGCCATGTAGCTCAATAATTCTGGTATCTCCATTTGTTTGGTTCTAATTTTCATTTCTACCCGAAACTGTGTCAGCTCGAACTTCATGCTTTGCATTTGGTCAGAAAGACTGGCCTTCAATACTTTCTGATTCTTCTCCAAACATGTTAATCTATATTCGTACGGATTATTATTCATATGCAATTTATATGCACATGTCACACTTTAAATCGTATAGGTTACCCAACACAGATTAATCAATTCATATTTAATCTCATTCTTACTTCTTTTAAATCCAACATGTTTCATCATTCTTTTCATCCAATAATCATGCTCTGATACCACTTTATATCACACCTAACAGATCCCTCTTTATAGGGGTCAGCTGAGTACGTTAGATGCTAGCAATTTGGTCAGACCAATTCTCACCAACACTCATCTTAACTTTTATAATCATGACTCAGTGGGTGATATATTAGTCTAACTGGATTGCCGCAACGACACATTGCATACATTGCATCTTAATTACATATTCGGAAGCATGGAAATTAAATGATTCAAAACATGAAAACTATATAGAGCTTCTAAATCCAAAACAGTAAAAATACTTACCCAAAATTTATGGACAAAAATCTAAAAACTAATGTGCAAAAGCTATACAAAGACACGCTGGCTACTCGCATTGGTGCTCGCTGCCCTTACCTAAAACGGAACAATGAAGAATGAGCAAACAACAAGCTCAGAGACAGACTAATATAAGATATCACACATGAAAAAAAATAACGTGTATGCTCGTATGAAATTATACATGTCTACACACAAATAATAACATGCTCGCAAAATAAAGAACATAAAAAGAGAGCAAGTATAAGTAATATAAAAATCAAATGTAGTGTAACACGTAGGTCGTAAGTATGAAATCATAAATAAAAGCATGTTCATAGTATATTATCTTAGCAATGTCATTTCATAAAAATCATACATAAAAGTGTCACTTGTTTAATATATAGGATACAACTATTTTCAAGTTTTTTCATTATGGGTCGTCATCATGCCCTAAAAACCATATAAACAATCGATAAATGTTTAGCTTCCCCCAACATAACAGTTATTGACAACCCCTCTGATACTTACGGTCCTCTAATGTTCTGTCACCATCTAATTCCAACGGCTCCCAGAGATTCGTTCCCGTATAAATATCAGGAGTCGGAAATATTATATCCCTACATATTGCATTTATAAGCACTCATAATTGTCTATTCCCTAACATTCCTTGTGACATTTAAATTATCACTCCAACATCAAGCATTACATGTATCATAGGCATAGATATGAAACATAATAAATGAATACCTGCAGAAAATTCATATCAAATGCATAGTCATATGTAGCATAGTCTGATCATAATATTGTATATATAGGAAGAAAAGCAAATGTGCATTCATAATTTAATTGCTGGTATCCATTACAATATACAAGAAGTTCTAAATGCATCAAAGTTAAAATAAAAATCAAATGAAAACCTATAGAGCACTATTTTCTTAAAATAGCATAAGATTATTTCACATGACTAGACTGAGCAGCCCTATGACTCGTTTCTATGTGCTCGCCTTGAGCTCGTTGTCTCGTGTACACAACCTGAAAACGTAGACATTATAGAAATTCATAAAATTTCGGCTCAAAGCGTGCAACAACCTAAAACATCCATTAAAGGCCAAAACATCCATCAAAAGGACTGTTCAGCATAAATTTGCTCCCGAAAACACATTTTTCTCTCCTTCCTCACTTCAACAATACTTCTCTCTGAATTCATGCTAAAATAATTTTAGAGGCTCCTAAACCAATTACGACACACCCAGCACATACTCGGCACATCCGACGGCTAACGAAAACAAAAAAAAACACGAACAATGAGGTAAACATCAGAACATAAGGGTGGGGAAAGAAAGGAAAACCCAAAACAACGAAGAGATGGATTCGTGCTTATCGAAATCACCCAGGAGCTTCGAATTGCGAGCTGTGAAACCCATTTGGTTGCTCGGTTCTTGCAGTTCACAACCTAACTCGCGGTCCTTGCACTGTAGCAAGAGTCGCACGTCTCGCCTGATACTACCAACGTGAAATGAACAGGGAGGAGAATAGAAGAGAGGAGAAGGGAAATTGGGAGAGGAAGAAGGAAATGTGAAGCTTGGGACTCCCTATTCAACCGATCGAATGAAATAAAAGTGCGCGAGTCGGTGTGCTATAGTGCTGAGAGGATTAAGGGAGGATTAAATAGGATTAATTAAAGATTTAATTAAATTAATTGGNTTTATCTGGTATTATGAAATTTTTGTTGTGTATCGTCCTTTTAGCTGACATTTTCAGCATTATTGATCCTAATTTTTTTTTTCAACAATTCTGTTGAGTACCCTTCATCATGTTTGATATCGAGATTAANGCATTATTGATCCTAAATTTTTTTTTCAACACTTCTGTTGAGTACCCTTCATCATGTTTGATATCGAGATTACTTCCTAAAGTTTTTTAATATTTGCTGTTTTTTGCCATCCCACAAGCGTATTTCTAACTTCCCAGTGGTTCTCNCAATTTGATCAATTTCATGCATAGAATTTGATAAAATTATTTTGATCAATTTCCGGGAGATGAAAATTTTGTAATACATTTTTATAGTGCAAACTTTATCTGGCATTATGAAATTTTGTTGCGTATCGTCCTTTTAGCTGACATTTTCAGCATTATTAATCCTAAATTTTTTTTTCAACACTTCTGTTGAGTACCCTTCATCATGTTTGATATCGAGATTAATTCCTAAAGTTTTTTAATGTTATTTTGCCATCCCACAAGCGTATTTCTAACTTTCCAGTGGTTCTCATTACTGTTTTCTCAAATATTTGTTATTAAGCATTTGTTTCCACTGTAATATTCGTGTTCCTTTTTTGCTACTTCAGTATTTTCCATTGTTCTCTATATACTTCCTACAGTACAGAATTCATCAGTTTACTGCTGTTCTAGAACCAATATTTGTATNATTAAGAATTTGTTTCCACTGTAATATTCGTGTTCCTTTTTTGCTACTTCAGTATTTTCCATGGTTCTCTATGTACTTCCTACAGTACAGAATTCATCAGTTTACTGCTGTTCTAGAACCAATATTTGTACATTATGACTGTATAAATCCTTCTAGCCGCCAGACATTAAAAAGCCATTCGCATATTATGACTATACATACTTCTAGCTGGCAGCTAATAAAAAACCATCACTAACCACGTTTCCAAACACCAAAAAACACTATCGTCAACCGCTATTCTAAATACAAAATAACCCAGCACATCAGCATATGTATTGTTCACAGTGAACTTCCCAGTATTGTTCACTTTACCAGTAACAGGTCCCTAGCCCAATACATTTAAAAAATAATAGGTAAACTTTAAAACAATTATTATATTGATGGTTAGATTTTCAATTACATATTTTTTTTATGAATTTATTTTTAGTTTATTTATTTTTAGATTGTGTTGGACCGATTAGCCTTTTTTTTTATGCCACCATGAAAAAAAACACTCATTAAGATTCTTCTTTTAGAAATCGGATGGTGTTACATCATTATCGGTTATCCATAGATCATTTATTGTATAATGGCCCATCAATACTAAATAAAATATGTTCAAAATCCTTTAAAACTGTTTTTCAAATTTCTATCATGCAGTATTTTGTTATACACAACACTGTCATTGTCGATCTCAGGCCCGGATGTGAAAAGTGGATGGTTGCATTAAGTAGTTGACAGTTATAGTAAAACAAATTTGTCGAAAAAATCATGAAAAGAATTATTTTGATCATTGTGTAAGTGTTGGGGCGTCTCCGGGAAGCAATGTGTTGTATGTTCTGAATACAGTGAAAGTGTGCAAGGACCGCTACACCGGCATCTGAATGTACTATCGAATAAGCAAGATTTCTCACATTACGGACGAATGCGTGTAAGTTAGTCCATGAAACAAATATTAGGATAGGATTCTGGAAAATAGGCACTCTCACTGATAAATTAACAGAATTAGTTGATATTATGATTCACACAAAGATAAATATCTTATGTGTTCAAGAAACTAAATGAATTGAAGAAAAGGGTAAGGAGATTGATAACTTAGATTTTAAACTTTGGTATTCAGATAAGAGTCGCACTAGAAATGGTGCAAGTGTAATTATAGATAAGAGTTTGAAAGATAATGTTTTAAAAATTAAAAGTTTGAGATAGAATTATAACCCTTAAGATTATTGTTGATACTATGATTTTTAATATCATAAGTGCTTATGTTTCTTAAGTAGGTTTAGATATAAATTCTAAAGTTAAATTCTGGAATGACTTAAAAGACTTACTATAAATGATACCTCTTGAAGAAAAAATTTTATTAGAGGAGATTTAAATAGACATGTCGGTAGAGTGGTAAAAGAATTCAGAAATATTCATGGTAGCTACGGTTTTGAAGTGATTAATGAAGAAATTATAGCTATATTAAATTTTGTTTTAGCTTATGATTTAGTTATTGCTAATATTTTATTCAGGAAAAGAGACGAGCATATTATTACTTGTAAGAATGGATCTAATAAAACAGAAATTGATTATTTTCTTATAAAAAGAACAGATCCTCGAGAATGTAAAAATTGTAAGATAATTCCAAGTGAGAATTTAAGTACTCAACATCGATTATTAGTTCTAGATTTTAAGATGAAGAGTTGTAAAATAAAGAATACTAGGAATCATCATCGTAGAATTAGATAGGGGTACCTAAAAGCCAAAAATAAAATTAAGTTTCTATGTGGGATAAAGTAACAAATTCTATGAAGAAGCAAATTTTAAGTTGGATAAAGTAACAAATACTATTAAACAAGCGGCAAAAGTTATTTTTGGAGAATAAAAAAAAAAGTTTCTATAAATAAAAATAGTTGGTGGTAGAATAATAATGTGCAAGAAAAAAAAACATAAGAAGCTATATTATAAAAATTAGTTTAAATGTAAAAACTTAGAGAAGTGGAAAAAATATCAAATAACTCATGGAGAGTCTAAGAGAACAATTTGTGATGCTAAAAGTTTTGTTTTTAACAATCTTTATAATAGATTAGATAATAGATTAGATACTAAAAAGAGTGAAAAAGATATGTATAAACTAGTCAAACATTCAGTTTGTAGTGAGCTGGTAGAAATTGGTGATGCAACTCCCATTTCATAAACCAGATAGTAATTTCTCTTGCTTTCTCTTTGTCGAAAAACCTTCATGTTCGCCCACCATTGAGATGCACTCTTTCTTAACTTGATGGCAACTAGTTTCATTATTTTGTCTGGTGGGACATCCTAGCACTAAAAGATACATTCCAAGGTCTAGAGTCACTCGATAAACTCATCCGGATCCATGTGGTCATTGAAATATGATAAATCCACCATCAAAATTATGGCTTCTCATATATTTCACTTCACATCTTTAAGGAAGAGGTTCTTAATCCCAGAAATTTGCATGGTTCTTAATCCCAGAAATCTGCAAGGTCTAGAGCCACTCGATAAACTCATCCGGATTCATGTGGTCATTTAAATGTGATAAATCCACCATCAAAATTATGGCTTCTCATATATTTCACTTCACATCTTTGAGAAAGAGGTTCTTAATCCCAGAAATCTGCATGGTAGAAGAGATTCACTTCATTCTTTGATCTAACAAGTCATCGTTGTGGCTACGGTTACCAATCAAAATTGTCTCCTTTTGAAGGTGGCAAGCATCTGTTGTAGTTGGTAGGTTTCTCGTTGCATATCCTCCTTAGGAATATCCTGGACACCTCTTTGTGGATTTCTCGTAAGCGGCATCTATCATTTCCCCTTGATCAGACATTCAGCATTTATCTCCTTAGTTGCATAACTAGATTTTGGCGTTGGTATGTGGAAGAAGGCGTGTAAGGGTGATGTATGGTGAAAAAAAAAATTAGGTGGAGATAGAATTGGGTACGGCGGATGCTAGAAAGCCTAGGATGGAACTAGAGTTAGTATAGATCTGATACCAAATAATATCGGAGTTAGACCAAATCACAATAGAAAAAAAATATCTTTATCTAAAACATATGAATTACAATCAAAACACTTTAAAGAGAAAATACAACACGACACCCGAAAATTTGAAATAGTAATATACACGACAAATAATCAAACTAAAGTGGGATCTCAGAGTGATGGTAATGATCGGCGGGGGCTTGGAAGGTGACAGTAAGGTGCGAGCACAAAGCAAGTGGGCGGATATGACAATGAAGCAATAGATCCTTGTTGTCCTAAGCAGCAGCAAGATGAAATTTGGGTTCTCGGGCGCTAGAACAGTGAATGTGGAAGGGAAAGGGTGCAGAAGAGCTAGTACAATGATTAGGTGGCAGGGATGTGGCATGAGATGACTGGTACAACAGCTAGTGGGAAGGGGAGAGGATTTATATTGGTTGGAGCAATGATGAAAGCAAGAGAGAGCGCTGGAATTACGGGAAAAGTTGGTTGGAATGCAGAAATTGAAGGAAGTGTAGTGTCGACAACTGATCCAGATAGCTGAAGAAGGAAATGAATGGAGGGAGCAGAGCTGTGTTGGGAGGATGCTAAAGGGGAACAAAGAAAATAAATATCATCTCAAGTGAGGGATACAACTAAAGCACCACACAAACCCTCAGATTCAGCCTCATAGGGAGAAAATGGGCGTCAGTAACTATCCTCAATAAAACACACAAAAAACTAACTTTCAAATCCCAATACAATACCTATATAAGAAATGACTAAAAATGAATGAATGATACTAGGAAAAAAAGTATAAGAAAGAGAAACAGAAATATTTTGGTGCATCTCCCGCGATAACTATTCTTATAGTACCGTAGCAGCTACGATACCAAAATAATTTGTTGCAGCAAGCTCCCGCATCAATTGTGGCTTGCATCTTTCTCTCGTGCACAACATTCAGGATGCTTGAGTTGATTATGTGAGGCCTGTGAGTTAACAGAACGGGAATAGTGTTTTCTAGCATCTATATTAAAAAAGAAAGGTGATTGAGCATGTTTGAGGCAAGTATACCTCAATATAGGTTGGTGAGCCCGTACACCTCACCTTAGGATAATGAGGAGACTCATTGTTTTTTTTTTGTTTTTTTTTTTGGTAAAATGCACCTCAAATTATGTAATTTTAAACAATTTGAGTACCAATTGATGAATACTACAGAACCTAAGAATATAAATTGAGTTAGGATAAGAAGTACAATTTCAAATTTGAATTATATTTTCAAATTAGATTTTCTCCAATAAAAAGGCATAAATGACTTTATGACTTGGTACCCTATTATTTGCTATAAGTAGGAGTCAGCCTATAAAGCCAACCACAATTGGAGAGTTTTATGAGATCCTTCTACAAAAGAAAAGGCATAAATGACTTTATTACTTGGTACCCCATTATTTTCAAAGGATGTTGAAGTCAATAAGACCACAATACATTCTTCAATAAGTTCCATGATCGCGCATTGCATGATTCACATCACGGCAAAGGCCATGAAATGCATTGTGGCAAATGGGATAGTGGAGTGCATATGATTTATTCCAAAACTTCAATTTTTTCGAACATGTCACCTTATCTATATATGAAAATATGTATTTCACCTTTTTTTTAAGTTAAAATGGTGGTATTTTTTATGTGATATGAAAGATTTGGATGGTATGGATTCAAAAAATAGGTGGCATGCAGGTATAGTAAAGGATACATAAAAGTTGTATGAGGGAGCCCAAAAGAAGCACCTTACTAATACAATACAAGTACAGTAATACCCCAACAAAAAGATATAGATAGACTCAATAAAAAATAAAACAAATTTAAAACATGCAGAAAACAAGAAACTAAGGACGAGTCAGCTTAGTCATGTCTCTTCCTATAGTTTTAGGAGAGGAATCAGATAACAAACTTTGAAGAGTTGTGTCATTGTCAGGAGTAACTAAAGTATCATCCATTAAGTTTCCAAGTTTGAGTGTGCCCCCAGTCTTCTTCTTCCGCAAAGAAGTGTAAACCTGTCATTCTTCATCTGAAGATTGGCTCATGTGATCCTCAGTCTGATTTGATATTAGAACCGCAGTAGAAGAAAAGGCAGTCGTTGCTATAGCAATAGTTTCTAATGTATGTGAAGTGTAAATTGTTACCTCTGCACTTGGTGCTTCTTGAATAAGAGCTACGAGAGTATCCTGATTTTCGGTTTTAACATTATCCGTTGTAGTATGGTCAGGAGAAGGGATCTCTGAGGCAGACACTAAATCATGTATTGTGATAATTCCCTCCTCAGGTTAGTTGTCATCAGGTTTGCTGAGAGCGCATTTAGGTACATGGGGTGCACTAATAGTGTGTTCCTGTTTTTTACTATTAGTTCTCAACTGTGGGTGCAATCTAAAACATTTCTCCTGCAGGAGTCCAAACATCTTCCAGTGTTTGCAATAGTAAGATTTTGTTCCATAATGATTTTTTGTCAATAACCATTGTAAGCAGATCCAATTCAGACTTCTTCTACATCTGGTAGTGTAATATCTCTTTCAATCAAAATTCTTGCAATAGAGGGTCTTGAGAAATGAATTGTAGGTAAGTCTACCTGTAAAGGTTTTCCAAGGATAGTCTCAATTGCATATAAGATAGGTAGGTCAAAGAATTGAAGTTTGGGTTCGAGTAATGAGAACCAGATATGTGAAATTGGGGGTTCTCAACTAGGATCAAAATTAGGGGTCCATTTGAGCAATTTCATATGTTTGCCCTCGAATGTTATGAATTTCTTTGAGAAAATCCTCGTGTAATCTTATTCTATGCTCAGCTGTATCATATTATGTCTTCTGTCAAAATGACCCACCTGTTAATCCCCAACCAGTTTGAAATCTTCAAAAATCTTCCTGATGATCTCCATCTTAGGGCAACCTAATTGGAACTTTCCAACTAGTGTAAATTTGTATTTTCCTGCAAGAGTTGAAATTTCAGCGTTAGAGAAGAATATTGTTAGTTTGTCTGTCTTTTTCTCTACTTCTTTGATGAGATTGAAATCGTCATTTAATGCAACAGAATCATGGTACATTTGCGGGAATTTTGGACTATCTACAAGGTGGAAAGGGAAGCTATGTTTGTAAACCACTGTAGTATATGAGGGTTTGGCAGGATTATCACCGGCGACGGCCATTAGCATGTTTCACACAAGCACTGCAGCAAATGGCGCAACCGGTACGCGAGCAATCGAGCAGAAACTGTGGCGGAGCAGTTGAGCAGCCTTGACGAACCTGCAACGCGAAGCGCAGCAAACGCGAGCCCAGACGACGTGATAGACGAGAGCAGACGATGCAGAAGGCTCGATGATGCGACGATGCAGCAGACNTATGACTTGGTACCCTACTATTTGCTATAAGTAGGAGTCAGCCTATAAAGCCAACCACAATTGGAGAGTTTTGTAAGATCCTTCCACAAAAGAAAAGGCATAAATGACTTTATTACTTGGTACCCCATTATTTTCAAAGGATGTTGAAGTCAATAAGACCACAATACATTCTTCAATAAGTTCCATGATCGCGCATTGCATGATTCACATCACGGCAAAGGCCATGAAATGCGTTGTGGCAAATGGGATAGTGGAGTGCATATGATTTATTCCAAAACTTCAATTTTTACGAACATGTCACCTTATCTATATATGAAAATATGTATGTCACTTTTTTTTAAGTTAAAATGAGGGTATTTTGTTATGCGATATGAAAGATTTGGATGGTATGGATTCAAAAAATAGGTGGCATGCATGTACGGTAAATGATACATAAAGGTTGTATGAGAGAGCCCAAAAGAAGCTCTCTACCCATACGATACAAGTACAGTAATACCCCTACAAAAAGATACAGATAGACTCAATAAAAAGTAAAATAAATTTAAAACATGCAGAAAACAAGTAGCTAGGGATGAATCAGTTTCATCATGCCCCTTCCTCTAGTTTTAGGAGCGGAATCAGATAACAAACTTTGAAGAGTCGTGTCATTGCCAGGAGTAACTAAAGTATCATCTATTAAGTTTCCAAGTTGGAATGTGCCCCCAGCCTTCTTCTTCCACAAAGAAGTGTAAATCTGTCATTCTTCATCTGAAAATTGGCTCATGTGATCCTCAGTCTGATTTGATATTAGAATCGTAGTAGAAGGACAGTCGTTGCTACCGCGATAGTTTCTAGTGTATGTGAAGTGTAAATTGTTATCTCTGCACCTGATGCTTCCTGAATAAGAGCTACGAGACTATCCTGATTTTTGGTTTGAACATTATCCATTGTAGTATGGTCAAGTGAAGGGATCCCAGGAGCAGACACTAACTCATGTTTTATGGTGATTCCCTCCTCAGGTTGGTTGTCATCAGGTTGGTTGTCATCAGGTTTGCTGAGAGCGCATTTAGGTATATGGGATGCACTGGTTCTCAACTATGGGTACAATCTGAAAGATTTCTCCTGCAGATATCCAAACATCTTGTAGTGCTTGCAGTAGTAAAGTTTTTGTTCCATAATAAATTTTTGTCAATAACCATTGTAAGCAGATCCAAGTCAGACTTCTTCTACATCCGGTAGTGTAATATCTCTTTCAATCAAAATCTTTGCAATAGAGGGCCTTGAGAAATGAATTGTAGGTAAGTCTACCTGTAAAGGTTTTTCAAGGAAAGTCCCAAATGCATATAAGATAGGTAGGTCAAAGAATTAAAGTTTGGGTTCAAGTAATGAGAACCAGATAGGTGCAATTGATGATTCTCGACTGGGATCAAAATTAGGGGTCCATTTGAGCAATTTCATATGTTTTGCCTCGAATGTAATGAATTTCTTTGAGAAAATCCTCGTGTAATCTTCTTCTATGCACAGCTGTATCATATCATGCCTTCTGTCGAAATGACCCACCTGTTAATCCCCAACCAATTTGAAATCTTCAAAAATCTTCCTGATGATCTCCATCTTAGGGCAACCTAATTGGAACTTTCCAACTAGTGTAAATTTATATTTTCTTGCACGAATTGAAATTTCAGCGTCAGAGAAGAATATTGTTGGTTCGCCCGCCTTTTTCTCTACTTATTTGATGAGATTACAATCGTCATTTAATGCAACAGAATCATGGTACATCTGCGGGAATCTCGGACTATCTACAAGGTGGAAAGGGGAGCTATGTTTGTGAACCACTGTAGCATATGAGGGTTTGGCGGGATTATCACCGGCGATGGCCTTTAGCATGTTTCACACAAGCACTGCAGCAAATGGCGCAATCGGTACTCGAACAGTTGAGCAGTCGAGCAGAAACTATGGCGGAGCAGTTGAGCAGCCTTAACAAACCTGCAGCGCGAAGCGCCACAGACGCGAGCCCAGACGACGCGATAGACGAGAGCAGACGACGCGACGGTAGAAGACGCACACGACGCGACGGCAGAAGACGCACACGACGCGACGGCAGAAGACGCGACGACGCGAACTACTCTGCCAGCCAGAGTCGAAGACGAAGACAAAAATGAGTGAAATGAGCGAGCAAAAACAGATGTCTGTTTCGAGCTAGGGTTCGCCATGAGCGGAAACCCTAGCAGAGCGAAAAAGACCCATCGCATTATATATATATATAGTTTGCTTTAATGGGCTACGTTTTTATAGATGAAATCAAATTAGTCTGTAAAAACAAGTAAAAACTGGGCCAATAGAGGTACGATGTTAGAGTTAAATTGGAAAAATCTTTCAAAAGCATCACACAATGAGAAAATAATCATGAAAATTTAAAGTAAAATTTATAAGACTACAATTAAGCTCATGTTGTAAGAATTTAAGTGTTTGATGGGAAAGAAGTCATTGAAAAAATGGTAAATGTAGCAAATATGAGAAAAATAAAATGGCCAAATTTAAATAAGTATACATTAATAAATGATGATGTTAGAAAAATAATGAAGTAAACATCTTTAAAAAAAAATAGTCGAAAATAGACTAATTTGATTATGGCATTTAAAATAAAAGGTAGAAGATACACCAATAAGACGTATACAACTTTTGGCAAAGAAAAGAATAAATTAAACCGGAGGAACCTTGAGCATAAGTTGTGCAAAAATTAACTCATGCAGCACTTAGTGGAAATAAATATAAAACAAAGATTCAGAAAGCTAAACAAAAAATTATTAATACGAGGCAAATGATGAGAAGGATAAAAATTAATTTCGTATATGACCTAGAATATTGAGAATGCATTTTTATCTCAAGGAAAAAAGACCAAAAAAAAGATGTAGCTAAAAGCTACCAACTGGAGACGGTTGTAGTTATGGTTAAAGGTAGTTTCTCTTTGGATTTTCCTTCACAGCCCTCATTACACTAATTCTTTCCCCACCTTTAACTCTCCGAGAAGGGGTCATGGGCGAATCAAAGGGGAATGTTGTCTAGAAAAGATGTCAAAGTGCACACTTGCCAATACCAAAACAAACAATGCATAACTAATGTTAGAAGCAGGAAGAAATCATGACAACAGTCGCATACAGTAATTCAGCAGGATGAAGGAAGATGAATAATTCTGAAACAAGAAATTTTCAATTTTCNAGAACATATATAAGTCAGTAAAATTGACAAGTACATGTTTGCTGATACTTGTATTACTTATGCGAGGACACTAGGATAGCAACATCTGAATTGCCATATTATGACTGATGGCAGTCAATGCATGCTTATCATTGTGCTACTCAACAGGACAATTTTTTAATATAGCTTTGGAGTTTGGATGGGTTAGCTTACAGTAAAAGCTGGTCATGCCAAGCAATAAATGGCATGCCAGCATACACACCTGTTATGACTCGTGTATGGAGAATGCCACAGAATGCCCAAGAGACAAAAACAACAAAAAATAATGTGAATTATATTAAACAAAAGTAAAATAACTAAAAAAAGGCTACATGGTCTGAAAGCAAAGCAAGCTATACAGCTTCCATTTGATGGGGAAAAAAAAAAATCACACCTAGGGACTGCATGGTAACAGCTTTAATAGCTTTAGTAAATCCTGTAAATCCAGATTTACTAAATCCTACCAACAATAGGATTTAGTAAATCCGAGATATAAAAAAAAAATGAGAACTTGAAAAAAATTGAATTTACTAAATCATGGATTTAAAATTTTTTTTTTTTTCCATCTGGCAAGAATAAAGTTAAATCCAACTTAAATTCATAATCCTACAACCCCTTGGTAAGCAAGAAAATGTCCAGAACATCACGAGGAACAACATTATTTCAAAAACAAATCCCATAGTCACAACTTTAAAACTCATTTATTGAATTCAAAATTTCATAAAGCATAACTGCACAGGGAAAGCAGATAGCATGCTTAAGGCCCTTATTAGGCAATTTTTTATGAGCCAAAATGCATAAAAAGGTATATCAAATATAACAAAGATGAACAAAAACCCACAAAAAATTTATTTAGTTAGATTAGATCTGTTTAAGTCATCAGACACACAGAAATAAATTAGCCAATTAAATTCAATATAAGTACAAGAAAAGATTACACTCCATATAAAAAAAGATATAAATATCACTTTGTTGATGCCACTAAGGAAACAAAGGTTAGACGTAAGAATGTAGAGTGTTGTTGATGCTACTGCTTCGTTACTCTTAGTGTTGGAGTCCAATTTTAAACTACTAATGATGAATCTGAAACAAGCAGTATCGCCTTTTTCTCAAAGAAATAGAAGATTTTCATCCCCAAGCTCCTAAAAAATATTCCCTTCTATCCAGGTTGGCACCCCATCTCTGTCTCCCTATTTTCTATCTAACTGCCTGTGGTTGTGGAAAGTGTCTCAACAACATGTAACCTTCTTTTTATACAATGCTTAGCAGTATCTCCTTTTCTCAAAAATAAAATAAAATTTTTCATCCCCAAGCTCCTAAAAAATCTTCTCTTCTATCTAGGTTGGCACCCCATCTCTGTATCCCTATTTTCTATTTACCTGCCTGTGGTTGTGGAAAGTGTCTCAACACCATGTAACCTTCTTTTTAATACAATGCTTAAAGTTGGTAGGTGGTAAATTTGAAAATATTAGATAAAGGGTGATAGGCAACATAATTGTAGAGGTTAGGCAGATGATGGTGAGTTACAAACTTCAAGTCGACAACTTTATCTCAACATCTTGGCAGAGATAGATAGATAGGAAACTTGTAGAACTAGATAAAGAAATTTATATTCACATCCTAATAATATCCCACTTGGAGACAATTTTTATATACAAGCTTGGTGGTCAGAGTTCGACCATTTTTATGTAAGACAACATAAATATCATAATAATAATAATTTAACTAAGACTTTGTGAAACTTAAGCTTTCAAGAAGGTACCAATATCTACTCTTACAAATTTGGCAAGTTAAATGGCATCAATTTTAAGTATGCAAGTACTGATACTTGAGTCATATGTGTTTTGTACATGGGTGGAAGGAAGCACTCTACCAAGTGATTACACTTTGATCTTCTTGTGATTAACTTAATTCTACTAAAAGGCCGCACAATCAAGACATCTCCTTATTGTCTTCAATGATAGATGTGTTCAGAATTTGTAACTATATGTAATAGTGACAACAAATTAATGGCGATACCATCTAAAGTGTGGATGCTCTTATAGTAGCACTCCACCAAGTATCTAGGCCTCCTCCCTGATCTATATAAAAATATCCTTGTAGTTACAAATCAGCACTTTCAAACGTTTCTTGACTGATTAATGGTAGTTTCCAAATAGAACCAAATCGACTTTAAATCTTTCCAATATTATTTTTTTGATTTGATGTGTATTGATTGATAGATCATAATGTATTTGTAATATATGGCTTTGCGAATCATTGCACACATCAAAGCGGCAATTGTTGATGTGTAAGGACTTCACCCAGTCAGCATCTCCCTTTGGTAATTATTTTTTTGAGAACTTGAAGTTTCGTGCAAATCATATGCTCAACATCTTTGCTTACATTATAACCAAGACAATGTTTATGTATTGAGATTGTGATGTGCTCAAAAATACCTGCAGTATTATCTCAATCAACTCTAATTTCAAAAATTTTATTGGATTCCACAAGGTCATTCATATCAAATTTTGTTGACAGTTGCAATTCATATCATTATTTTTGTTGATATCAAACCCTGTAATCATCATGCCAATATCATATAAAAGCAATATTATACAATATTTTTCAATCCCTTCTACATAGCAATGATGATCAGATCGCATATGCAAAACTCAACCTTATGCATAAAGAATACATTACTATTAGTACGAGGTCTGCTTTCTATCATAGAAGTTTTGATGAGCTTATAGACTGAAATATAATTTTTTTGAACTGTAAAACAAACCATACAGATATCGTCTTTTATAACACCATGGCCAAAAGCAATCTTTAGAATCCATCTACTCTAGATACAAGTCTTCTAATAGTTATAATGGTCAATATGAAATGTATAGTTGTCGACTACATAAAGACAAATCTTCAATTTGAAGCCTTTCTTTACCAACCTCGGACCTTTTTGTTAATATTATAGTTCTCCTTGAAGTTAAGAATCCATTAATTTAGAAATTTTTCAGTCATTGCCTAACATACTCAAAGTCCAAGTGCCATTTCTTTAAAGAGAATCCATATTTCATTACAAGCTCTCATTAAATATATCTTTACTTCTTCATAAAAGGTTTACTTGCAACAATAAGAAACAAATACTAAGGAAAAATAATAGAAGATTTTAAATTTCTTTGTAATCTACCAACTAGTGGTGTAAATGAGTCGAGCCGGCTAATTAATGAGCTCACAAGCGAGCTTATCAAGCCACGTGCTCGAGCTCAAACTTGAGCTCGTTTATTGAATGAACTCGAGCTCGACCCTGCTCGGCTTGATGGCTCGCGAGCCAACTCGGTTAGCCCACGGCTAGTCATTTCGATGCATTTTCTGGTGAGTTTCCTTCTCTAGTGAGCTCCTATATTGAATTTTTAGTTTGAGTTCGCGAGTCAATATGAGTGGGGCTCGAGCTCACAATTTGACAGAAGGGTCGTGCTCGACCCGACTCGTTAATATCTCTACTCCCAACTTCTGCCAAATGAGAGTTGAGTTCAAGAATTTTGATCAATTTCTAGTATTCCATATCTTCCATCAAAATTAATGGGTTATTCCATTCAACTTCTTAATAATAAAGATCACATTTTCATTTGTACTTAATTTATATTTGGGCATTATAATTTCATTTTGAAGTCATATTTTTTCTTCCAATAATCTTTTTTATTCAAAACACCCGTAATATGTAGCCATGATCATCAATATCATAATCAATAAAGTAGCACTTCTAAAATTTTAGTTCAAGCTTGCTTTTGTCATTATAATCAATATGCATATAAGAAGACAATCAAAACTTTTCAAAATAAGATAAACATATCTACTTTCTAGTCTAGCCTTTTCAAGAAGCCCAAAATGCGGCACTAAAAATGGTGCTTGATTGATAAAGTATTCTATTATGTTTAATGCATCAACTCAAAATATTTTTGACAATCTTGTATGCAGTATCATGCTCCGAGCAGCTAGCCCTCTCGTTCAAAGCCGTGTTCATTCTTTCAGTAATTTTATGTTGTTAGAAAACTCCTAAAATCATTCTTTTCAAAAAAAATTTAGTAAACTATATACCATCCTACACTCAAATGTTTTCATATCACAAAAGCTTAAGCTTCACACTAGTCTCATTTTCAACCAAAAACTTTAGCTTACAAAGGTAGTAAATACATCGAATTTATTCTTTGCTAAAACAAACACAACTTTTGGTAGCACATCAAACCAATGTAAACCAATTTCAGCTACTTTGTTCCTGAGTTATCTCCAAGATTTTTGAGAAACTAACCCTTCTTTGTTTTCCTACAATAAAATCTTTCACAAAGCTAGATTCAACAGATTTCAAACATGAAAGTTCGACTTAATAATGCATGATCTTTAGCCATTTCACTTGCAGGTTCTAATCTTTAATGTTAAATGTCCATATCTATATTTTTTGCATCTCTATGATTAAATAAGTTGCAACTCCCAATATCTAGAATTTGTGGTGCCATTGAGTGTACGAGTTTTATTGTACCTGGCAATCATCATGAATTCTTAGTCTGCGTTTCAAGTGTCAATATTGAAGGTGGCAACGCCTCTTAATAAAAGATGGCCTGTATAAATCATTACTTTAGGGCTAGGAATATGTCTAGCCTTGCTTAAGTTTCATGTGACTATTTATAATTTGCACCAATTTACAAATGTCGCCAATGTATAATGGCTTATCATAAGCAAGAAATATTGTCATAATTACTTGCAGAATAACTTATTGAAGAAAAACTTAAGAGGAAATTTTCAGAATTCTTATTATTCAATCTTCAAGATTACATATGTAGGTAAATCGGTCCTAATTTACAATCTTACCAATTCTGGCTAGCCTAAATATGAAATAGAAATAATTCTAAAATAAACATAAATAGAAAGAGAATAAAACTATCACTCAACCCCACCTCCCCCCGACATCCATATCTATATTTTTTGCAGCTCTATATTTAAATAAGATGCACCTCCCAATATTTAGTAATTGTGGTGCTATGGAGTGTACGAGTTTTATTGTACCTGACAAGCATCATGAATTCCTAGTCTGTGTTTCAAGTACGAGTTTTATTGTACCTGACAAGCATCATGAATTCCTAGTCTGTGTTTCAAGTGTTAATATTAAAGGTGGCATCACCTTCTAGTAAAAGATGGCCTGTATAAATCCTTTTTTTAGGGCCAGAAATATGTCTAGCCTTGCTCAGCTCTCATGTGACTTTATAATCTGCACCAAGCTACGAAAGTCGACAATATATAATGGCTTATCATAAGCAAAAAACATTGTCATAATTATTTTCAGAATAACTTATTAAAGAAAAACTTGAGAAGAAATTTTCAGAATTCTTATTATTCAATCTTCAAGATTACATATACAGGTAAATCAGTCACTCCTAATTTACAATCTTACCAATTCTATCAAGCCTAAATATTAAAAGGAAATAATTCTAAAATAAACATAAATAGAAATAAAATAAAACAAATCAAGGAGTTTCCCAAATTGTCTCCAATTAATGAACTCTGAGAAGTTGCTTAACGCAAGAGCTTTGGTGAAGACATCGGTAACTCGTTGGTGCGTCGAGAAGTAGCTTAGTTGCATAATTACACAGTTAACATTTGCATTGATAATGTGTCTATTAATTTCAATATGTTTGGTCATGTCATGATGCATAGGGTACTTGGCAATACTGATAGTTGCTTAACTATCAAAAAATATTTGTATAAGCCTATCAAAGGTACACCCAATTCCCTCAATAATTTCTGAATCAAGATCCCTTCACAGATTCCTAAGGCAAGTGACCTATATTCTGATTTTACACTACTTCTAGAAACAAAAGTTTGTTTCATAATTCTCCTTGTTACTAAATTTTCGCATACATAGAAGCAATAACATGCGATTGACCTATCAATAAGTTCTCTAGCCCAACTTGCATCAGTTTAGACATTTACATTTATAGTTCTCTCAAACAATAATCCAGAAAACAAAAGTCTCCTTGAGAAACATCGGGATCTTGTACATGATCTCCAAACAATTGGGTTATTTATATGTTGTCTCACAATACTGACAGAGTATGCAATATTTGGCCTAATAGACTTCCTTTTTTAGATCGATTGGAGTATCTGTGGGTTTGTATCCAATTGTTCGTCACCTTTAGCAAATCTAGGATGTATTTCCTTTGTGATATAACAAGCCCTTCTTGGACCTTGCCGGGAAATATCTCATAATTTTTAGGTCGTTGATTTCAAACTAATCTGCAAGCATTTCTTTGATTTTAAGAATTCCTTTTCATCATTACCAATAAAAATCATATCATTCATATATGCTACTAGTGCAGCAAACATATATCCCTGAGTGTGTTTCATGAACAGTGTATGATCAGATTAACTTTGAGAATATTGATTAGATCTCATAGTTTTAGCAAACCTTTTAAATTATGCTTTTGATAGTTGGTTAAGACCATAGGTTGACTTTTTGAGTTTGCATACTAGTTGTTTGTAGGAATAATTCTCAACTCCTGGTGGTATCTCCATGTATACTTCTCCAAGTTCCCCATTCAGAATGATGTTTTTTATGCCAAGTTGATGCAATCCTCACTCCATGTTAACTGATACTGAGAGGAGAACACTGATAGTGTTCAGTTTGGCAATTAGTGAAAAAATTTCCTAATAGCCAATCCCATATGCTTGAGTGAAACTTTTTGCAACCAGTCATCAACCCTATGCACGTTTAGGGCTGAAAATAATTCCTGACTGTTTTGCTGCTTGCTGCAGGATCTAGTTATTGCTTGTAGAAGCAACAAACAGTTGGACGGCCAAGAAGGCTTGCAGAATTCTTGTGGCTCCTCTATTTGCTCAGGAAGGAGATTTCAGCGACTACTGGTTGGTTTTTGCCTATGGCTAAGAGGTGGTTATTACTTTCATCTGCCCTGGACGAAGATAAAGAGAGAGCGCACCTGCAAGGAGAAGACTAGAGGGAGTTGGTTGCAAGGCAAGGAACTGATAAAGGGCCTGTAGAGAGAAGGTAGCACGTAGACGCCAACAGGGAGACAACTGCAAGAAGAGGAACTGACAGAGGGCCTACAATGCCTAGCGGCCGTAGGGGAGACCTTGGCAAAGAAAGGAGAGTTCAGATTTGTTTCCTTGCTCTAACCAAAGCAAAACGCAATGGAATAGGAGGAACCTTCGAATGTTGTTGTGGAAGCTTGAAAATCGAAGTCGATGGTGCTTGATGATTGGATACTCATTTCCAGGAACTGATGAATCAATAAGAAAGAAAAGAAAATTATCGGTGAGACAGGCTTCAAATACAAGGTCAAGGAGTACCTTTGATGATAAAATTGTCACAGACAAACAGACATTTGAGGATAAAGTTCAATGAACAGTGTTTTGGACGGGCGATTCGAACGACAAAACTTGAATGATTCATACAGCGTAGACAAACGAACAATTCAAACGACTGGTTTGAACAACGAGAGATAGACGATGCTAATTCAGTTGAAGTGTTTGGCAGTAACGATCGAGATGAATGATGCAGACGAGCAATCAAATCTAAGTTGGACGATGAAAGATGCCCTAATCTCGTCTAAATCGAACCTAGAGCTCTAATACCATGAAAAAAAAAAATTAAGAGGGAATTTTCAGAATTATTATTATTCAATTTTTAACCATGAGGTTACATCCTAATTTACAATATTAACAAATATATATGGCTTAAACATGAAAAGAAAATAATTCTGGAATAAAAAAAGGAAGAAAATAAAATTAATTAAGGAGTTTCCTAAATTGTCTCCAATTAATAGGGAGACCGATCCCCTTATATTTCCATACTGTTTTTAAGAATGAAAAAATTCACTTAAGTCCAATAGGAATATGCACTTAAAGGCCAATATCCACAAATCAATTACACTACCAGCAATAAGGAATAGTGCAACTTGAATATCTTTTGGAATAAAATTCATAATTTATTCTTTTTATTTTCGTCATTATTCCTAACTTTATTTGCAAGAATCTTTCATCATTCATATTGACTTACAATAGCGTCAGCACTTCCTCGAATGAACGTGGGATTCACTTTTAAGATGGCGTTTGTATGTACTATTATTTTATGATTTGCATATGTCTATCTCGAGCTTATATTTTTAGATATCCTTTGTTATTAGTTTACCAAGCATAAAATAAAAGGATTGTATTTGTTTCACATCATCAGATATCATCATCTAGGGCAAGGACTAAAATCATGCAATTTCAATTTATTTTATTCATAAGACACGCCAACAGTTATGACAACATTCCAACTTTTAGATAGCAATGAACGTACGCTCAATGCACGTATTTCAACATTAAATCTGATATCTATAAAGTCAACTAACTTATGATCGAGTAAACTCACTAAAATTAGAAATTACTTCAAATTAAAACTTGCATATAAGAATTATCTTATTGACAATAAAGGGCTTCTCACTAATAATGCCTTCATCATATTTATTGTGGTCTTTTCATTCATAATATTGAAAGCAATATTCATGTCCAAGGACAGGCAAGTAAATCCTAGTACTAACATATCCATCAAGTTTCACTCCTCTTGATCAATAATAGAATGAATTAACTTTTTCAAAAGCTAATGAAGCATTCTTTCATAAAGATAATATTTCATTTGCATCTTATAATATACAAAGTATTAAGTGATGAACTTTGTTGATCTTGATAAATTGATCTAGAATTGCTCTAATTTTTCATATAGCTTAAACAAGGCTATAATATTAATTGTAAGGATGACAGATACAAAAAAAAATACAAATAAATCTGAAATCAAACACAATTAACACACAAGTACAAACATAAATGGTTCAATCAATTTCACCTATGCCCACATCCATAGAGAGATTGAAAATTCACTAAGCATCAAAATAAGTATAGCAGGAGTCCAAGCTAACTCTATAGATGAAATGAAAACTAGTAAAACCTTCTACATTAAGAAAAATATATCTATCATGCAATAACCTACAAAAATTCATTCCATAACTCTAAGAGTTTGCCTGGGGCAGTTGCAGCTATTTGAAGAGAGAAGCAGCTGTGAAACTACAGTAGAAGAAGTTGTTATTCAAAAAGCCTAATTTGGCAACCCCCTTTTCCTCTCTCTCACCTCTTCTATCTATTTGTTCATAGTTGTAGGATTTGCATCAGCACCATGCATTCATCTACAAATATAATTTTTAGAATTAATAGTCGCATGTTTATACAATTTAGGTAAATGGTATTTGGAAACACAGCTATAGATGTTAGATAAAGGGTGATTGACAACAAACTGAAAAGGGCAATGGTAATAAACTTGTAAAAGTTAAGAAATTTATATTCACATCTCATCAACCGAAACAAGGGCACATTAGGAGGTACGAAAATAGAACAAATATCTTAACTTTCATAATTCCATAAGAGGAAACACTACTAACCAATACACCAAATAAGCTCAATTTAATAATTATGTCCTTTTAAAAGTTGGATGAATTTATATAATATATATCCGAGAAAAATGGTTGATTTAGTAAGGAAAATGATGGGCCATAAAAGCATATATACATATATATGTATATACGTGCATGTATCCACATACATACATATATATATATATATATATATATATATATATATATATATATATATATACATATATATATATATATATATATATATATATATATATA
>JXCR01143171.1:238158-265854 GCA_002079205.1 Phalaenopsis hybrid cultivar | reverse complement strand
TATATATATATATATATATATATATATATATATATATATATATATATATATATATATATATATATATAGTAATTATGGTAGGAAAAGCAAAAAATCCAATCACCATTTAAAGAAATTGAATCGAGGTCAAAATATGAATGAAAGGAATGATAAAGTTATCTAATAAATGTATAACTAAATTATCATGAGAAATAGTTTTGAAAAAAAAACAAAGAGCTATGGGCAACAGTAGAGCAAAATCAAACATCAACATTATATTTACAAATGCTTTACATTGTTATGCATTTCCTCAAAGTCAAGATTAAAAAAGCATCATGTCCTATTTGCTGATAAACAATCCTAATAGGTGAAATAGTCTGCATATTAAGTTAAAAAAATTACTTCATCAGCAAGAACTCAAAAAAGAAAAGCATTTAAATAAAGGAAAATTTACATGCATGCCACAATTCTTTTATGTTTACATATCTAATACCAAATCTATCATATTTACATTCATAACAATTTAGTGTGTGATGAAACTACGCATCGAAAGGTGTATTTAACTTTTTAAAAGTAAGTTCTTGTGGTATTTTTGATGTGATATTAAATATTTGAGTTTTATGCATACAAATATCAAAGTTTGGATGTTAGATATGCAGATACATAGGAATTATGTGGCATGAATGTAAATGCCTCTTAAATAAAAATAAGTTGGATTTGCTAACCTATGGGCTTAAAAAATCACTCTTTGCCACTAGATTATATTGGGTCATAATAAATGTTTGATCTCTAATAAGAAACATATTTTCATTTAATTCTAATAAATTAAAATCATTTTTTATACAATAAGCTCAATTCTTTCTAGGTCTATCTCTGTTTTTCTTAATATTAAAACATCCACTCTCCCAACCGGATCATCAGATGTTCGACGTTTAATGTGACCAAACCATCTAAGACGACTCTCTCTAATTTTATTTTCCATTGGAGCTACACCAACTCTATCACGGATATAATGATTTAGCATTTTGTCTCTAAGTGTCAAGCCACTCATCCACCTAAGCATTCTCATGTCGACAACACTTAACATCGTTGTATGCTTCTCTTTTAAAGGCCAATATTCTCCACCATAGAGCATTGCAAGTCTCACCACCCACTAATACATAGGCATAATTAACTCAAAAAGCTACGCATTACACTCTAAGACTGAAAACCCAATTCTACAGCTGCCAAAAGAACGCTAGAGTTGGATATGAACAAACCATTTCCATATTCACCCTTCTAAGACCAGCATAATCTCCGNAATCCAACTTAAATTCGTAATCCTACAACCCCTTGATAAGCAAGAAAATGTCCAGAACATCACGAGGAACAAACATTATTTCAAAAACAAATCCCATAGTCAGAACTTTAAAACTCATTTATTGAATTCAAAATTTCATAAAGCATAACTGCACAGGGAAAGCAGATAGCATGCATAAGGCCTTCATTAGGCAATTTTTTATGAGCCAAAATGCATAAAAAGTTATATCAAATACAACAAAGATGAACAAAAACCCACAAAAAATTTATTTAGTTAGATTAGATCTGTTTAAGTCATCAGACACACAGAGATAAATTAGCCACTTAAATTCAATATAAGTACAACAAAAGATTATACTCCATATAAAAAAGGATAAAAATATCACTCTGTTGATGCCACTAAGGAAACAAAGGTTGGACGTAAGAATGTAGAGTGTTGTTGATGCTACTGCTTCGTTACTCTTAGTGTTGGATTCCAATTTTAAACTACTAATGATGAATCTGAAACTAGCAGTATCTCCTTTTTCTCAAAGAAATAGAAGATTTTTCATCCCCAAGCTCCTAAAAAATATTCCCTTCTATCCAGGTTGGCACCCCATCTCTGTCTCCCTATTTTCTATCTACCTGCCTGTGGTTGTGGAAAGTGTCTCAATACCATGTAACCTTCTTTTTATACAATGCTTAGCAGTATCTCCTTTTTCTCAAAAAAAATACAAGATTTTTCATCCCCAAGCTCCTAAAAAATCTTCCCTTCTATCTAGGTTGGCACCCCATCTCTGTCTCCCTATTTTCTATTTACCTGCCTGTGGTTGTGGAAAGTGTCTCAATACCATGTAACCTTCTTTTTAATACAATGCTTAAAGTTGGTAGGTGGTAAATTTGTAAATATTAGATAAAGGGTGGTAGNCTCCCTATTTTCTATTTACCTGCCTGTGGTTGTGGAAAGTGTCTCAATACCATGTAACCTTCTTTTTAATACGATGCTTAAAGTTGGTAGGTGGTAAATTTGTAAATATTAGATAAAGGGTGGTAGCAACATAATTGTAGAGGTTAGGCAGATGATGGTGAGTTACGAACTTTAAGTTGAGAACTTTATCCCAACACCTTGGCAGAGATAGATAGATAGGCAACTTGTAGAACTAGATAAAGAAATTTATATTCACATCCTAATAATATCCCACTTGGAGACAATTTTTATACACAAGCTTGGTGGTAAGAGTTCGACCATTTTTATGTAAGACAACATAAATATCATAATAATAATAGGTTAACTAAGACTTTGTGAAACCTAAACTTTCAAGAAGGTACCAATATCTACTCTTACAAATTTGGTAAGTTAAATGGCATCAATTTTAAGTATGCCAGTACTGATACTTGAGTCATATGTGTTTTGTACATGGGTGGAAGGAAGCACTCTACCAAGTGATTACACTTTGATCTTCTTGTGATTAACTTAATTCTACTAAAAGGCCGCACAATCAAGACATCTCCTTATTGTCTTCAATGATAGATGTGTTCAGAATTTGTAACTATATGTAATTGTGACAACAAATTAATGGCGATACCATCTAAAGTGTGGATGCTCTTATAGTAGCACTCCACCAAGTATCTAGGCCTCCTCCCTGATCTATATAAAAATATCCTTGTAGTTACAAATCAGCACTTTCAAACGTTTCTTGACTGATTAATGGTAGTTTCCAAATAGAACCAAATCGACTTTAAATCTTTCCAATATTATTTTTTTGATTTGATGTGTATTGATTGATAGATCATAATGTATTTGTAATATATGGCTTTGCGAATCATTGCACACATCAAAGCGGCAATTGTTGATGTGTAAGGACTTCACCCAGTCAGCATCTCCCTTTGGTAATTATTTTTTTGAGAACTTGAAGTTTCGTGCAAATCATATGCTCAACATCTTTGCTTACATTATAACCAAGACAATGTTTATGTATTGAGATTGTGATGTGCTCAAAAATACCTGCAGTATTATCTCAATCAACTCTAATTTCAAAAATTTTATTGGATTCCACAAGGTCATTCATATCAAATTTTGTTGACAGTTGCAATTCATATCATTATTTTTGTTGATATCAAACCCTGTAATCATCATGCCAATATCATATAAAAGCAATATTATACAATATTTTTCAATCCCTTCTACATAGCAATGATGATCAGATCGCATATGCAAAACTCAACCTTATGCATAAAGAATACATTACTATTAGTACGAGGTCTGCTTTCTATCATAGAAGTTTTGATGAGCTTATAGACTGAAATATAATTTTTTTGAACTGTAAAACAAACCATACAGATATCGTCTTTTATAACACCATGGCCAAAAGCAATCTTTAGAATCCATCTACTCTAGATACAAGTCTTCTAATAGTTATAATGGTCAATATGAAATGTATAGTTGTCGACTACATAAAGACAAATCTTCAATTTGAAGCCTTTCTTTACCAACCTCGGACCTTTTTGTTAATATTATAGTTCTCCTTGAAGTTAAGAATCCATTAATTTAGAAATTTTTCAGTCATTGCCTAACATACTCAAAGTCCAAGTGCCATTTCTTTAAAGAGAATCCATATTTCATTACAAGCTCTCATTAAATATATCTTTACTTCTTCATAAAAGGTTTACTTGCAACAATAAGAAACAAATACTAAGGAAAAATAATAGAAGATTTTAAATTTCTTTGTAATCTACCAACTAGTGGTGTAAATGAGTCGAGCCGGCTAATTAATGAGCTCACAAGCGAGCTTATCAAGCCACGTGCTCGAGCTCAAACTTGAGCTCGTTTATTGAATGAACTCGAGCTCGACCCTGCTCGGCTTGATGGCTCGCGAGCCAACTCGGTTAGCCCACGGCTAGTCATTTCGATGCATTTTCTGGTGAGTTTCCTTCTCTAGTGAGCTCCTATATTGAATTTTTAGTTTGAGTTCGCGAGTCAATATGAGTGGGGCTCGAGCTCACAATTTGACAGAAGGGTCGTGCTCGACCCGACTCGTTAATATCTCTACTCCCAACTTCTGCCAAATGAGAGTTGAGTTCAAGAATTTTGATCAATTTCTAGTATTCCATATCTTCCATCAAAATTAATGGGTTATTCCATTCAACTTCTTAATAATAAAGATCACATTTTCATTTGTACTTAATTTATATTTGGGCATTATAATTTCATTTTGAAGTCATATTTTTTCTTCCAATAATCTTTTTTATTCAAAACACCCGTAATATGTAGCCATGATCATCAATATCATAATCAATAAAGTAGCACTTCTAAAATTTTAGTTCAAGCTTGCTTTTGTCATTATAATCAATATGCATATAAGAAGACAATCAAAACTTTTCAAAATAAGATAAACATATCTACTTTCTAGTCTAGCCTTTTCAAGAAGCCCAAAATGCGGCACTAAAAATGGTGCTTGATTGATAAAGTATTCTATTATGTTTAATGCATCAACTCAAAATATTTTTGACAATCTTGTATGCAGTATCATGCTCCGAGCAGCTAGCCCTCTCGTTCAAAGCCGTGTTCATTCTTTCAGTAATTTTATGTTGTTAGAAAACTCCTAAAATCATTCTTTTCAAAAAAAATTTAGTAAACTATATACCATCCTACACTCAAATGTTTTCATATCACAAAAGCTTAAGCTTCACACTAGTCTCATTTTCAACCAAAAACTTTAGCTTACAAAGGTAGTAAATACATCGAATTTATTCTTTGCTAAAACAAACACAACTTTTGGTAGCACATCAAACCAATGTAAACCAATTTCAGCTACTTTGTTCCTGAGTTATCTCCAAGATTTTTGAGAAACTAACCCTTCTTTGTTTTCCTACAATAAAATCTTTCACAAAGCTAGATTCAACAGATTTCAAACATGAAAGTTCGACTTAATAATGCATGATCTTTAGCCATTTCACTTGCAGGTTCTAATCTTTAATGTTAAATGTCCATATCTATATTTTTTGCATCTCTATGATTAAATAAGTTGCAACTCCCAATATCTAGAATTTGTGGTGCCATTGAGTGTACGAGTTTTATTGTACCTGGCAATCATCATGAATTCTTAGTCTGCGTTTCAAGTGTCAATATTGAAGGTGGCAACGCCTCTTAATAAAAGATGGCCTGTATAAATCATTTCTTTAGGGCTAGGAATATGTCTAGCCTTGCTTAAGTTTCATGTGACTATTTATAATTTGCACCAATTTACAAATGTCGCCAATGTATAATGGCTTATCATAAGCAAGAAATATTGTCATAATTACTTGCAGAATAACTTATTGAAGAAAAACTTAAGAGGAAATTTTCAGAATTCTTATTATTCAATCTTCAAGATTACATATGTAGGTAAATCGGTCCTAATTTACAATCTTACCAATTCTGGCTAGCCTAAATATGAAATAGAAATAATTCTAAAATAAACATAAATAGAAAGAGAATAAAACTATCACTCAACCCCACCTCCCCCCGACATCCATATCTATATTTTTTGCAGCTCTATATTTAAATAAGATGCACCTCCCAATATTTAGTAATTGTGGTGCTATGGAGTGTACGAGTTTTATTGTGCCTGACAAGCATCATGAATTCCTAGTCTGTGTTTCAAGTGTTAATATTGAAGGTGGCATCACCTTCTAGTAAAAGATGGCCTGTATAAATCATTTTTTTAGGGCCAGAAATATGTTTAGCCTTGCTCAGCTCTCATGGGACTTTATAATTTGCACCAAGCTACGAATGTCGACAATATATAACGGCTTATCATAAGCAAAAATCATTGTCATAATTATTTACAGAATAACTCATTAAAGAAAAACTTGAGAAGAAATTTTCAGAATTCTTATTATTCAATCTTCAAGATTACATATACAGGTAAATCAGTCACTCCTAATTTACAATCTTACCAATTCTATCAAGCCTAAATATTAAAAGGAAATAATTCTAAAATAAAAATAAATAAAAAGAAAATAAAACAAATCAAGGAGTTTCCTGAATTGTCTCCAATTAATGAACTCTGAGAAGTTGCTTAGCGCAAGTGCTTTGGTGAAGACATCGGTAACTTGTTGGTGCGTCGAGAAGTAGCTTAGTTGCATAATTACAGAGTTAACTTTTTCATTGATAATGTGTCTATCAATTTCAATATGTTTGGTCATGCTATGATGCATTGGGTACTTGGCAATATTGATAGTTGCTTAACTGTCAAAAAGTATTTGTATAAGCCTACCAAAGGTACACCCAATTCCCTCAACAATTTTTGAATCAAGATCCCTTCACAGATTCCTAAGGCAAGTGACATATATTCTGATTTTGTACTACTTCTAGAGACAAAAGTTTGTTTCATAATTCTCCATGTTACTAGATTTTCCCATACATAGAAGCAATAACATGTGATTGACCTATCAGTAAGTTCTCTAGCCCAACTTGCATCAGTTTAGAAATTTACATTTATAGTTCTCTCAAACAATAATCCATAAACAAAAGTCTTCTTGAGAAACATCGGGATCCTGTACATGATCTCCAAACAATTGGGTTATTTATATGTTGTCTCACAGTACTGACAGAGTATGCAATATTTGGCCTAATAGACTTCTTTTTTTAGATTGATTGGAGTATCTGCGGGTTTGTATCCAATCGTTCGTCACCTTTAGCAAATCTAGGATGTATTTCCTTTGTGATATAACAAGCCCTTCTTGGACTTGTCGGGAAATATCTCATAATTTTTAGGTCGTTGATTTCAAACTAATCCGCAAGCATTTCTTTGATTTTAAGAATTCATTTTCATCATTACCAATAAAAATCATATTATTCATATATACTACTAGTGCAGCAAACATATATCCCTGAGTGTGTTTCATGAACAGTGTATGATCAGATTAACCTTGAAAATATTGATTAGATCTCATAGTTTTAGCAAACCTTTTAAATTATGCTTTTGATAGTTGTTTAAGATCATAGGTTGACTTTTTGAGTTTGCATACTAGTTGTTTGTAGGAATAATTCTCAAGTCCTGGTGGTATCTCCATGTATACTTCTCCAAGTTCCCCATTCAGAATGAAGTTTTTTTATGTCAAGTTGATGCAATCCCCACTCCCTATTAACTGATACTGAGAGGAGAACACTGATAATGTTCAGTTTGGCAATTAGTGCAAAAATTTCCTAATAGTCAATCCCATATGCTTGAGTGAAAATTTTTGCAACCAGTCATCAACCCTATGCACGTTTAGGGCTGAAAATAATTCCTGACTGTTGTGTTGCTTGCTGCAGGATCTGGTTATTGCTTGTCGAAGCAACAAATGGCTGGACGGCCAAGAAGGCTTGCAGAATTCTTGTGGCTCCTCTATTTGCTCAGGAAGGAGATTCCAGCGACTGCTGGTTGGTTTTTGCCTATGGTTGAGAGGTTGTTGTTACTTTCATCTGCCCTGGTGGAAGATAAAGAGAGGGTGCACCTGCAAGGAGAAGACTAGAGGGAGTTGGTTGCAAGGCAAGGAACTAATAAAGGGCCTGTAGAGAGACGGTAGCACGTAGACGCCAACAATGAGACAACTGCAAGGAGAGGTACTGACAGAGGGCCTACAATGACTAGCGGCCGTAGGGAGAGACCCTGGCAGAGAAAGGAGAGTTCGGATTTGTTTCCTTGCTCTAACCAAAGCAAAACGCAATGCAATAGGAGGAACCTTCGAATGGTGTTATGGAAGCTTCAAAGTCGAAGTCGATGGTGCTTGATGATCAGATCCTCATTTCCAGGAACGGATGAATCAATAAGAAAGAAAAGACAATTATCGGTGAGACAGGCTTCAAAGACGAGGTCAAGGAGTACGTTCGATGATCAAATTGTCGCTGACAAACAGACATTTAAGGATAAAGTTCAATGAACAGTGTTTTGGACGGGCGATTCGAATGACAAAACTTAAATGATTCATACAGCGTAGACAAACGACTGATTTGAACAACAAGAGACAGACAATGCTAATTCAGTCGAAGTGTTTGGCAGTAATGATCGAGATGAATGATGCAGACGAGCAATCAAATCTAAGTTTGACGATGAAAGTAATCTCGTCTAAATCAAACCTAGAGCTCTAATACCATGAAAAAAAAAACTTAAGAGGGAATTTTCACAATTATTATTATTCAATTTTTAACCATAAGGTTACATATATAAGTAAATTGATCACTCCTAATTTACAATATTAACAAATATATATGGCTTAAACATGAAAAGAAAATTATTCTAGAATAAAAAAAAATAGGAAGAAAATAAAATTAATTAAGGAGTTTCCTAAATTGTCTCCAATTAATAAAGAGATCGATCCCCTTATATTTCCACACTTTTTTTTTAAGAATGAAAAAATTCACTTAAGTCCAATAGGAATATGCACTTAAAGGCCGATATCCACAAATCAATTACACTACCAGCAATAAGGAATAGTGCAACTTGAATATCTTTTGTAATAAAATTCATAATTTATTCTTTTTATTTTGTCATTATTCCTACTTTTATTTGCAAGAATCTTTCATCATTCATCTTGACTTACAATAGCGTCAGCACTTCCTCGAATGAACGCGAGATTCACTTTTAAGATGGCGTTTGTATGTACTATTATTTTATAATTTGAATATGTCTATCTCGAGCTTATTATTTTAGATATCCTTTGTTATTAGTTTACCAAGCATAAAATAAAAGGATTGTATTTGTTTCACATCATCAGATATCATCATCTAGGGCAGGGACTAAAATCATTCAATTTCAATTTATTTGGTTCATAAGACACGCCAACAGTTATGACAACATTCCAACTTTTAGATAGCAAAGAACGTACACTCAATGCACGTACACTCAATGCACGTATTTCAAAATTAAATATGAGTTTTATGCATACAAATATCAAAGTTTGGGTGTTAGATATGCAGATACATAGGAATTATGTGGCATGAATGTAAATGCCTCTTAAATAAAAATAAGTTGGATTTGCTAACCTATGGGCTTAAAAAATCACTCTTTGCCACTAGATTATATTGGGTCATAATAAATGTTTGATCTCTAATAAGAAACATATTTTCATTTAATTCTAATAAATTAAAATCATTTTTTATACAATAAGCTCAATTCTTTCTAGGTTTATCTCTATTTTTCTTAATATTAAAACATCCACTCTCCCAACCGGATCATCAGATGGCCGACGTTTAATGTGACCAAACCATCTAAGACGACTCTCTCTAATTTTATTTGTCATTGGAGTTACACCAACTCTATCACGGATATAATGATTTACCATTTTGTCTCTAAGTGTCAAGCCACTCATCCACCTAAGCATTCTCATGTCTACAACACTTAACTTCGTTGTATGCTTCTCTTTTAAAGGCCAATATTCTCCACCATAGAGCATTGCAAGTCTCACCACCCACTAATACATAGGCATAATTAACTCAAGAAGCTACGCATCACACTCTAAGCAACTGAAAACCCAATTCTAGAGCTTCCAAAAGAACGCTAGGGTTGGATATGAACGAACCATTTCCATATTCATCCTTCTAAGACCAGCATAATCTCCGAAAAAAAAAAACTACATATGCAGCCGGAACTTTTAAACTCCAAGACAAAAAGAGCACAATAGAATAGGAAAGGAGGAATAAAATGTGGAGTGAAACCCTAACCTTGGCTTCGTAGAGGCGAGGTCCGTGGTAAGCGAGGACCTTCTCACCCTCCGAGAACTTGCCAAAAGCAGGCGTCTCGGCCGGGGAGCCGCCACCATCAACTCCTCCATCAGGCATCCCGTTTTCCTCCTTGGCGACGCCTCCAGCCGTGTTCGAACTCCCCATCGCTGCTTTCCTGCTCCGCTTAGCGTTGTTTAGTGCAAAGTCTGTTCGTTTAGGGTTAGCTGGTTTATCGGTGTACCGTAAAACGGTTAATATTGTGAATTTAGGAAAAATTTTTNGCATCCCGTTTTCCTCCTTGGCGACGCCTCCAGCCGTGTTCGAACTCCCCATCGCTGCTTTCCTGCTCCGCTCAGCGTTGTTTAGTCCAAAGTCTGTTCGTTTAGGTTTAGCTGGTTTATCGGTGTACCGTAAAACGGTTAATATTGTGAATTTAGGAAAAATTTTCTTTTGGGACTCATAAGGTGACTCTACGCACACCTCAATAATATGTTGTTTAATTTAGGGGTTATTGAATTGAAACTATAGAGATTATTTTTAGTCATATGTTATACTTCAATAACTGAGAATTAACCCCGCGGTTCTACCCGAAATAAAATCGTGGAAGCTATTTCTAGGTTATTTGTTCTTGGTTATTGAAGAGAAACCATATATTTCAATTCAATAACCTCGAAATAACCCAGAAATAGCATTCTCGGTGTTATTTTTAGGTTTTTGAAGGGAAACCCACCGTGAGGTTATTTCTGAGTTATTGCAGAGTCTGCAGTTTCACTTTAATATTTTTTTAGATGAGTCCGATATAATACACGTGGCGATATATTATTGAGGACCCGCATGTAGAGCTACATCCAGAGTCCAAACATAAAATTTTTCCGTGAATTTATGGTGTAATCCTTAAAATCTCACAAAATAAAGAACCTTGTGCAAAAATACATAGAAGACACTAAGTCCTCATATCATATATGGTAGCTCGTCACATGTTCTTCAAGGGTATCTACTTAAATTTAAAACGATAAGCCTAATCTTCAAACTTTAACGAAGGTTGCAAAATATTCCCAAAAAGCAATAAATAAGTTTTCTCGGTAAACAAGTCCTCAAATAAGGGTGTCCTTGTCAATGGGAATATTTAAAAGGTTGAGCTTGAACCAATGTTTCTAGTTTTTTGTATTTAGTAAAAAGCAAGAGCATTTTATCAAAATCTATAGTCATATTTTTTTATAAAGTTAAAGGAGATTTTTAATTTAATTAGTTGTTATTTCTTTGATTAAGATAAGATACTAGATTTAAAGTNGTGCAAAGTCTGTTCGTTTAGGGTTAGCTGGTTTATCGGTGTACCGTAAAACGGTTAATATTGTGAATTTAGTAAAAATTTTCTTTTGGGACTCATAAGGTGACTCTACGCGGACTTCAATAATATATAGTTTATTTTAGAGTTATTATAGTGGAACTATAGATGTTATTTTTGGGTTATTGAATGATAACTCGTATATTATACTTCAATAACTGAGAATTAACCCCCACGGTTCTACTCGAAATAAAATCGTGGAGGTTATTTTTAGTTTATTTGTTTGTTTATTGAAGACAAACTATATATTCCAATTCAATAAACTCGAAATTACCTAAAAATAATCTCTTTGGTGTTATTTATGGATCATTGAAGAGAAACCCACCGTGGAGGTTATTTTTTGGTTATTGCAGAGTCTGCGGTTTCACTTTAATATTTTTTTAGATGAGTTTGATATAATACACGTGGCGCTATATTATTAAGGGCCCGCATGTAGAACTACATCCAGAGTCCGAACATAAAATTTTTCCATGAATTTATGGTGTAATCTTTAAAATCTCACAAACTAAAGAACCTCGTGCAAAAATACATAGAAGACACTAAGTCCTCATATCATATAAGGTAGCTCGTCACATGTTCTTTAAGGGTATCTACTTAAATTTAAAATGATAAGCCTACCCTTCAAACTGTAATGAAGGTTGCAAAATATTCCCAAAAAGTAATAAAGAAGTTTTCTTGATAAACAAGTCCTCAAATAAAGGTGCCCTTGTCAATGGGAACATTTAAAAGGTTGAGCTTGAACCAATGTTTCTAGTTTTTTGTACTTAGTAAAAAGCAAGAGCATTTAATCAAAATCTATAGTCATATTTTTTTATAAAGTTAAAGGAGATTTTTATTGTTAATTAGTTGTTATTTCTTTGATTAAGTTAAGATACTAGATTTAAAGTCTGGAATTGATTAGGACAACATTTAAGTAGACATGCAAATGTTTTATGATGTAACTAGTTATAAGGTAGATGATGAATTATTGTATCAGATAAGAAGGAAAATTTTTTTAAAGATTAGATCCACAAAGTGATCATTAAATTTAGAAGGATAAAGGTTGATGCAAATCTCATTAATAAGGGTTGTAGTTTAATTGAAATTACCAAATAGAATGCATATTAATCTATATATGAGGTTAAAGTCCTAAGCATAAAGTAGAATTTAAATATAAAAGATAATTTTGCATTTTTAAAAAATTTAGTTATGAAGACTAATTTGTTCTTTGTTCAAGCATGTACATAGATAACAGAAATAAAAATAGGCTACAATCCCATATTTAATCATGCTTATAAGATCAAGATTTAGCAGTTGATTGTTTTCAATCATGTATTTAAGAGCATATATAAAATTATGGTACATCCTTAAAGATTACTTCACATTACCAAACTTACAAGATATCAAGTTTTCATCTATTCTATATCCAAGAGCATATATAAAATGGAATAAAGTGAAATGCTTTCTAAATTCATGCGCATGTGCAAATTTAAATTTGAAAGAAAAAAGTGTTAGATAACTCTCAATATAATGCATAAGAGCTTATTGAATACTAAGTTACATCTTTGAAGAGATCAAACATAACTTAAAAAATCCTTAATCCAATCCAAAACACTTACATAATACCATTGAATAAAGTTGCTAAAGGTAATAAGAGACTTAACTACATGTACAAAAGAATACATAAAGTCAAAAAATGGGTTTTAGCACACTCGGGATAACTAAAAACTTTCTAAATTTATGTTTAAAAGTGTACATAAAAATAGTGTTTTGTGTCTCTATAAGTATTAAAGTTTAGATTTCAAATATTGCTTAATTAAAATTTATATTGGGAAAGAATAAAATGGAATAGTTCTTTTCAAATGCCAAAGTAGGAACGGTAAGCAGTACTTAGATATTGAGGAGCTACGTAACACTCCAACTAGGGTAGTCAAAATAGCTCATGGTTCGCAAACAACTCGTGTTCGACTCATTAAGTAGTTCAAGTTAGATTCATTTTATAAGCAAATGAGTCAAAAACAAAACTCAATAGATCAACTTGTCGAACGCAAATAATTTTTTTTTTCGTGTTCAGCTCATTTTGGCTCAAAATAATTAAATTAAATTATATGTATGTACAAACACACACACACACACATACATATATATATATGTTAAGCTCACAGTTGATTGAGGTCTAGTCTCTTCCTTAGAAGCATATGATCTAGCCATGGGACTTTCTTGTTGATTATTCTTAGAAGAATAGTAAAGGATCCCTCTCCAGTAGAAATTCTAAAACTCTTCTTTGCTCATGGATATAGAATATTTTCAAAATCACCCAAATTCCAAAGTCTCTTCAAAAATCATCTCAAACTCTTTGAAACTACCCAAATTGCCAAAAAAACCCCCAAAAATTTCAAAATTTCCTAAATACCCCCAAAATTTCAAAAAATTCCCAAAATCTCCAAAATCACTCCAAATGTCCCCAAAATTATCTTGAACTACTCCATTGAGTCCAATTTGACCAAATTGACTCCTTTTGACCAAAATCCTCAAATTGTCTCTAAAGGTATAAATTCCTCAATTCACCCCCAATTCCCACCAAATTGACTTCAATATCAACCAATTTTAATTCTAAATCAAAATTAATCATATTTAATCTCAATTGAGGCCAAATTCAAGTCCAATTGAATCAAATATCAAGCCTAATTCCAACCCTCAATCTCAAAATCCCAATTTTACCCAAAATTTAAAATCTCCCAAATTGAACTTCATAACTCCACAATTTCCACCCAAATGATATCTAAAACTCTTCATCACAATCTCCTAGACCAATTTGAACGTTCAATTGACCCAAATACAAACCATAGCCCAATCCAAACCCAAGTCTAGCCCAAATGCCCTAAAATTTACCATGAGCCAAATTCCACTAAATTGAACCCCCAAATCAATTCAAAATCACCCAATTCCTTTTACAAACTCCTAATGACAATCATCCACATCAAAATTGATTAATCACTTGACCAAAGTGTTAGCCCAAATCCAACCTAGACCCCAGTCTAAACCAAAAGCTCAATTTTGAACCCAAATCCTAAACTTGACCAAACTCATTCAAATTGATCAAGTGATGGTTACCACAACCACTATTTGGACCTTATGAACTGAGCTAGATCCACCTAGCCCACCCTACATGAGCCATGGACCAAGGGTCCCCCAAATTAGGGGATTTCCTTCCTAAAATGACAAAACCTAAGATATCATTGCCACCAAACATCAAACCTCAGTGCAAATCACCATGAAGCTTCCTCTGTCTCCCCTGATCACCCTAGGGCACCTCCCTTGTCCTTGTCAATCAGCCTGGTCGTCAGAAAACACCGAAATTGAGAGGTCCCCATGGACAAACCCCCAATTTAAAACTTTCTTACTTGGTTCACTCCCATTGGACATTGGAGCCTCTCTTCCCTCCACCTAAGCTAGCCAGTCCCCTTGAAGCCCTGAGCTCCTCTATTTAAATCACCCCCCTCCACAGGCAAGAGAAGAAGAGTGCTTGAACATAGGGGAAACTTTGCTCTCCAGATCCTTCTAGCACTCAAGGCAAGCTCACCCCCATCATTTCGGCCTCTCCCCACCACCGAGGAACCCTAATTTTAAACTTAGAATCCAGAGCATTTTTTGGCCATCTCACAAAACCTTCCCAAACTTCAAATTAAACCACCCTTGAGCTTCCTTAGAGCAAGAGAGGAATTTCTCCATCAAAACTCCCATCTCCACAGCACTCTAACCCACTTATAGACCAAGACCTCCCCACCTGTAGAAGGAAGTCTTGCTTAGAGCATTCACTAGAGGAATCCAACACCTCCAGGAGGTTCATTGGACTCCACTGAAGCTTCTCTAAGCATCTGATTGAGGCCTCCCCTCTAAGACAAAGGTATAACTCATTTTCCCCCAAATTGAGCTTTATTTGGGCTTTTGTGAAGAAAAGTTTAATTTCATGAGCATGTGACCATGTAGATAGGTTCGTCTAGACTAGATAAAGGTGTACAAACAAACCCCATGCAATTTCATTAAGTATCGAGCGAGATCTTAGACTTTTAAGTTGGATGGACCTCGGGTTAAGACGATCGGGGACGATGAACGGATGTCATCTGTTTCCGCATGTGTCGTTTAGACGATTTAGATTGAGTCAGATGAGCACTTGGTTCATGAAGTGTGGCCTGCATGGCAGCTAACGCAGATGGCGGCGATGAATCAAATGACACCGCGTGGTTTTTTGGAGCCAACGTAGGATGATTTGGCGCTGACTGTCTTATGTAGGAAATTAAAATACTTTTGATTTATTTTCATTCCAGTGCTTAGAAAATTCATAACTTGGTGTAGAAAAATTGTAAAAATAAAATAAAAATACTCTCTTGTTAAGTAAATAGAGGAGAATAATATAGAAGAAAAATAAAAATTTTTTGATGTGTTCCTGATTTTTAATTAATTAAATACCCCTGAACTATTTTAATTCTATTAAGTAAATAATAATCACTATGTATTGAGACTTTAGGGGTTTATTCCTCAAGTTAATAGGGATGTTCTCTGATTTTTTCAAGGTCAGAGAGCATATTTAGCTTTGAAACATTAAGTTTCAAGCCTAGTTGTCTATTTTTGCTTAAAATAATTTTATAAATTAAAATATAAATCATAAAAAAATATAAAACTTATTTTGTTAGGTTCCCTGTGGTCAAAGGACTCTTGGATAAATATAAGTCAAGTTGAAATGCTTATGTAAATTACTATAGTTAACTAAACACTAAAAACTCACTAAAATTAAAATGAATAAAATAATATTAAAAAAAATTAACATAAATTATTCCACACTGTAAATAATAATCATTCTAACTCACTGTGAATTTTTGAAATTTATTTGAGATAATTTAACCACTAAAATCTATTTTCTAAATTAAATGGTATTTTTGTATTCAAATAATTATAATAAATTAACTATAATTAGAAAAATTTTGAAAAGTAATTTTATGAGTTCCTTGTGAACACTTAGAAAAAATAAAGATTATTTTAAAATAAATAGTTCATTTTTTAACTTTTTGAAATAAAAATAATTAAAAATAATCAAAAATTTCGAAAATATGAAAAACCCCAAAATTGTTCCTAATTATTCCCTCGTCACATAGGACCCCTTAAAATATTTTTCTTAAATTTCCTGATTTTGTTATTTATTTTTAATAGCCAAAAATGTATTTTCATTAATGTTTCCATTAAAATAATTATAGTAAAAAAATAAAATTTATAAAAATGAAAATTTTTTTTCTCTAGGTTCTCCAGGCTTATGGAGATTTAAAAAATATATAAAAAGTGATTTTTGAAATTAAAACATATTTTCTATTTAAATAATCACTAAAATAAATAAATAAATACCATAATTAAAAAATAATTTTAAAAACCATGAAATTTTGTTCAAGTGGTCCTCTGACCTAGATGAATCTCTAATAACTTTCTTATGATTAGAAAAGTTTACTTTGATTAGTTAAATAAATTAACATTGAAATTTTTTTTTCTGAGTTAAAATAATTATGTAAATTAAATAAAAAATAGAAAAACCACATTCTCTCCTCTGATATTTTAATCGACCAATGAGTGGGGTACTCTAAAAATTTTAAAGTCATTTGAGTTATATTTAATACCTTATGAAGTGGAGAGCCCTAGGGGCAAAATGGTAATTTTGAATTTTGATCCCTCAATTAAAATTCAGGATTAACCAAAGGGTAAATGGGTAATTTTGATCATAGCGAACACTTTTGGATGTTTGAAATATAATGGGTTAAGAAATGGAAACTGATTTGCCACCTTTCACGATAAGGGTAAAATTGTAATTTTATAAATTATTATGACTTGGAGGTCAATTTAATTGGAAGATGCTAAAGTAGTGGGCTTAAGTTAGGAAGATAATAATACACTCATTTGAAGCCCCTAATTGATGATTAGATGATAACATGACTCTTTAAGAAGAATATATCTCGCTTAAATTGACATTTTGATAATTACAAATTTACCCATGAAATTTTTTAGGGCTTAGTAGTGAACTAAGCTTAATCCAAGATTATTTAATGAAGTTTGAAAAAGATAATATAACTAGTTATGAATGCTTTGAAAATACTACAAGCCCGACTTAAATCTGGGGTATAAAATCCCTAATGACTCCGAGCTTGCCCTAAGAGCATCCACTTACATAACCCTTAAGTAAAACATTAAGTGAATAATTGATTACCCCACTCTTGGGATGATTAAAATATCAATATTCACTGAGCATAGTGCATATTAAACTATTGAATCTAAATTTAATATCAGATGATTAATCGAACAATATAATCAGTTCAAATGAACATGAAATGTTTCAAAGGGGTTCTAAAAAGTTGTTAGAGATTGTTCCCTGAACACTTTTATGACCTTTTAGATATTTTGAAGAATAATTAGACTTATTATACTTTGTTCCAGAAAACCATTCATTAAAAACTTTAAGGACCCACCAAGTTATGACATAGGGTTTGGTAAATACACCTTCAACTAGTTTTCTTATTTTTCTATTCTTTAAATTTATTTAAATTTCTTGTAAAATTATATATAAGTTGCATGTTCTAACATTTCAGCAGGAGCAGCGAGAAGATGATATGTACGCATTTACAGTTTTATTTACTTTTTGTCATTTTATTTACTGCAATTTACTATTGCTTCAACATACCATCCATGCTTGGTTGAAATGAAAACTTTTCAAAACTAAAATTCAAATAATTTTCAAAATTAAATTAAACACTTTCAAAGGTAACCATAAATTCTTTGAAATATAATTAAACATAAAACGTCATTTTGAATTTACGGGAGTCCTTCGTATGAGTTAACCCATAGTTGCTAACGAGATCTCTCCAGTTTAAATGAACTTAGAAACTCGTTTAAGCTAAGTAAATTCAAAAGAAAATAGTGGTATTAGAACAAGAGGACCATAAAATCCTAACCATTGTTGCTCTAATCAACTTTAACCCCCCTTATAATGATTGAGTTGAACTTGTCATTTAAAGCTTTTAAACTTTAGACTTTAGGACTGCTAGACGAGGAGCTTGGAGCTAGCACTGTGGACAGCAAAGCAGGTGGACCTACAATATAAATCTCTTCTTTAGAATTAAATAACAAGCCATAGGATTTCGAGGTTGTTTGCCTAGTGCAACATAAATCCTCACCTTATCTTTAGGCTTTGCACAATCACGTTGTACAATTTAAGCCTTAACCCATTTTAGGATTCTAAGGTTGTTGTTCGTACGACATAAATCCTATTATCTTCCAGGTTATTTGTATGATTGTGTCATACAAATGTAATCCCTAAATAATAATTATTGGTAGGATGAAACACTTGATAATTCTCTTCTCAAAATTGAAGTCAAATCGTAGGATAGCTTGGGGAGTCATTGAATTTCCCCTCAAGATCTATGACAACCCCTAGTTTTCTCCCTTTGGATTCCATGACAAAGTTCCAAATTTGAGCCTTTTCCATTTAATACTCATTGGTCTGATCTTTGAAAAGTCACGTCCTTTGAAATTCTTGAAGAAAATATTTTTTATCTAAATCGAGAGTTTTCTTAGGTGACCCCGGTCATCTAAGATGTAATTAACTATAGGGGTTTGCCCTCACATGAAAGTTTAAAAACCCAACTTGATATAAACCGTATCTAATCTCTTATATTAGATAGGGGAATTTTTCGGTCAACATAAATGGTTTTCATAAATTAAAACAGATTACGTAAATTCTTTAATTTATTTAATCAAGTCGCACTAATAAGCAATATGTTATTCTTCAGGGTAGATGTATCACTTAAGGTGTTGTGCTCGCTTATTTAAACTATCATCTATATGAGATCAGTTCAATCTCATATTTTCAAAATTAAAATATTACTTTCCAAAATAATTATATATTACATTAAATCAAATATCTTCTTCCCAAAAGGCGACTGAAAATCTTTTAGTGACTCTGCTGGGGATTAGTTTCTCTCTCTATTATGATCAGAAAGTCTTGACTTCATATATCGGTAATGTGTCAATGTCCCTCATGGACTAGATTACCCTTCTTTCGTTGGCATACTTTGCTTATTTATTTCTTAGGCAAGTACAATCCACACTTTTGAATTCCAGGACTAATAGAGAGGCTCATGAGTTATTTAGGACTTTATCTTTTGTGTGGGGTCGACCTCAATAGGTGTGTTAGTGGACTAGTTCCACCTGGGCAATGTGTGTTGTGAAGTTGGTCCTGCACTGGCTTCTAAACTTTACTTCTCTCTTGTGTCCTTCGGGTTTGGTTTGCTATTTTGTGAATCAACCAAGTTGCTACGTCCCCTCACCTTCGCTTAATTTTAATCAAAATTCCTTAACACTATAATCACGAATAAACAATAAATTTGAAAATGAAAATAAGAAATGATGTATGCAATCCACAGAATGACCTTTGTTAATTTTTGGTGTTCACACTTAAATTATAAAGTAATGATCGGTACTAACCCTAGAAACTTTTCTTTAAAGCTACTACAGCTGTGTCCCTACTCTCACTTTCCCTTGTAACCTGCCCACTGGTCGCGACGCCTGCACATTGCACCAACAATCAAGTTTAGAGCTGGATTCAGTGAGTTTGAAGTTGTACTTGACAAGGCTCTGTTCATCTTCATGAAAGTTGTTGCTCCAGAAGTTCAAGAGCCATTGTTGAGTTTGATATGAACTGTCCTCAGGACTTCTCTTCTTACAAGAAGGTGAAGATCGCTACTACCTCGACACTCATTAAGCCTGTTGTCCTCACATTCGTTCGCTTAAGAGTTGTCACACCTACTGCTACCAGATTCACTATTACTGTGCCTACCATACCATTTGTTAAAGAAAAAGAGGTTTGATTGAAGAAGATTCAGCTGATGGGTTCACTATTCTGTATTCAATATTTGAAGTTGGTTCCAGCTCACGGGTTAAGCCACCAAGTAAGTCACAAAGAAGAAATCGATGTCAGAAGATTTAGAGGGGCCAGGGCCCAGGCTACAGAGATCGCCTTTGTTGATGTGATTTCTCACTAGGAGGAACTTAGATTGCCTGAGAGTGTTGCTATTAGAGATGTGAGCATCTATAGTATTTCTGCTACTATGTCGTCACCACAAGATCATAGTAAAGTGAGGGAGAAGCCCACTCCTATCACCAAAGTTCATATAATGTTTAAAAGACTAACTGCCAAGGAGGAGTGTACTGTTGCTGAGTTACTCAAGCAAGTAAGATGAGCAGTCTCACCCTAGATGAAGAAAGAAATATAGAAGGGTATCAGATTTGTCCGCCAGTTCTAGAAAGCAGTTGAAGTGCCTCCAACTCATGTTTCAGTCAGATTCCGGCTCGGAAGCCATATTGATAACGTTAACATCAACACATATTCTACCATTGTTGCTCCTAAATCTATAGGACATCGAACAATCAATTCACGAATGGGTTTGAGGATACCACCTACCACTGATCATGAAAACTTCCTATAGAAGTATAAAGGGAAGAGACCCGTTATTGGTGTACTTAGTTTGCCCCGTGGGGAGCATACTTCTCTTCAACATACCCATGCCTCTTTCAAGACACTCCATCTTAAAGCATCAACGTCGATGAAGAGAGTGTGTGTACCCAAGAGTGTTGCCTCAGTACATTTTGATGAGCCTATAGGGAAATTTTATAGAATGAAGCATAGGTCAAATGTTTCAGAGGTTGTTATCGCCATCACAAAGTCCATTGTAAAACAAGATGATGCTCAAGAGAAACTTCCATATCTCAAGATTTAGGAGAAATAAATCAAAGAAAAGTAGAGAAACTTGATCCCGATTCTCTTTATAGATGTTAAATGTGATGTACGTGATTATATGCTTAATTTCCTTAATAATAATTCCTACTTTGCATTAAAGTCAAAAGCTTGATCTCAAGCAAAAGCTAGGTAAATTTTTCACTATGAAGCAAATAAGAATATAATTATAATATTTAAATATGGGATATTACGCAAGTATACATATCGTTATCAAGTAATATAAGACTTTTTTATTAAGCCCTCAATATCAAACCCACTGGAATAACTAATAATATGCAACTTATAAAACAAGAGAAATTAGAATACAAAACTTTACATAGCAAAGTATTCTTACTTAAACTCTAGATGCTATAATAGGAATAAAAATTTGATTCTTTTCTGTAATTTTTGATAATTGAAAATAAAGTAAGCAACTAATTAACTTAACTAAATACTTGCAAGATGAATACAATATAAATAAAATATCTTTTTCCTTATCACGAATCAATAAAAAGTATAAGAATTTTGTTGTAGAAGTATTCTAATTATGTTGTGCCAAATAAGAGCAATAATAGTTTTTACTCTTATTAGAGATGCTATAAAGAACATTGGCTAATCTATAGTTTGAATAGTCTTGAAGATGGGTTAGGTAGGGAAGATACGAGCTCTCACTCTAGAGTTCCCTCTTCTCCCTCTACTTGGGGCTAACATCTCGTATCAGAACCTAAAACTATAAATCAAATTAGGAGTTTTAGCCTATCACTCTAAAGACCTCTAATTCTACACCCTTCAAAGTTTATTTTCCTATTAATTCGCACTCAACCCCACTAACTACATTCTCATCCATGAAATCAAATGTGATTCTTACCATTTGTTGATGTCCGCACTATTTTAGTTAAGGAGTTGCCCGTTGGAAGCTGTCGANTCAATCCCTTCTACATAGCAATGATGATCAGATCGCATATGCAAAACTCAACCTTATGCATAAAGAATACATAAAACTATTGCTACTATTAGTACGAGGTCTGCTTTCTATCATAGAAGTTTTGATGAGCTTATAGACTANGTAATCATCATGCCAATATCATATAAAAGCAATATTATACAATACTTTTCAATCCCTTCTACATAGCAATGAAGGTCTGCTTTCTATCATAGAAGTTTTGATGAGCTTATAGACTGAAATATAATTTTCTTGAACTATAAAACAAACCATACAGATATAGTCTTTTATAACACCATGGCGAAAAGCAACCTTTAGAATCCATTTACTCTAGATACAAGTCTTCTAATAGTTATAATGCTCAATATGAAATGTATAGNAAATATAATTTTCTTGAACTATAAAACAAACCATACAGATATAGTCTTTTATAACACCATGGCGAAAAGCAATCTTTAGAATCCATGTACTCTAGATACAAGTCTTCTAATAGTTATAATGCTCAATATGAAATGTATACTTGTCGACTACATAAAGAGAAATCTTCAATTAGGTCAATTCCTTCTCTCTATTGGAAGCCTTTCTTTACCAACCTCGGACGACCTTTTTGTTAATATTATAGTTCTCCTTGAAGTTATGAATCCATTAATTTATAAATTTTTCAGTCATTGCCTAACATACTCAAAGTTCAAGTGCCATTTCTTTAAAGAGAATCCATATTTCATTACATGCTCTCATTAAATATATCATTACTTCTTCATAAAAGGTTTACTTGCAACAATAAGAAACAAATACTATAAGAAAAATAATAAAAGAGTTTAAATTTCTTTGTAATCTACCAACTAGTTGTGTAAATGAGTTGAGCCAGCTTGCGAGCCAGCTCAAACTCGGCTAATTAACGAGCTCACAAGACGAGCTTATCAAGCCACGTGCTCGAGCTCAAACTTGAGCTCGTTTATTGAATGAGCTCGCGCTCGACCCTGCTCGGCTTGATGGCTCGCGAGCCAACTCGGTTAGCCCACAGCTAGTCATTTCGATGCATTTTCCGGTGAGTTTCCTTCTCTAGTGAGCTCCTGTATTGAATTTTTAGTTTGAGTTCGCGAGTCAATATGAGTGAAGCTCGAGCTCACCATTCGAGCTTGAGCTCCCAATTTGACAGAAGGGTCGAGCTCGACCCGACTCGTTAATATCTCTACTCCCAACTTCTGCCAAATGAGAGTTGAGTTTAAGAATTTTGATCAATTTCTAGTATTTCATACCTTCCATCAACATTAATGGATTATTCCATTCAGCTTCTTAATAATAAAGATCACATTTTCATTTGTGCTTAATTTATATTTGGGCATTATAATTTCATTTTGAAGTAATATTTTTGCTTCCAATAATCTTTTTATTCTAAACACCCGTAATATGTAGCCATGATCATCAATATCATAATCAATAAAGTAGCACTTCTAAAATTTTAGTTCAAGCTTGCTTTTGTCATTATAATCAATATGCATATAAGAAGACAATCAAAACTTTTCAAAATGAGATAAACATACCTACTTTCTAGTCTAGCCCTTTCAAGAAGCCCAAAATGCAGCACTAAAAATGGTGCTTGATTAACAAAGTATTCTATTATGTTTAATGCATGGCAATCTTGTATGCATTATCATGCTCCGAGCAGCTAGCCCTATCGTTCAAAGCCTTGTTCATTCTTTCAGTGATTTTATTTTGTTAGAAAACTCCTAAAATCATTCTTTTCAAAAAAATTTAGTAAACAATATACCATCCTATACTCAATTGTTTTCACATCACAAAAGCTTAAGCTTCACACTAGTCTCATTTTCAACCAAAAACTTTAGCTTACAAAGGTAGTAAATACATCGAATTTATTCTTTGCTAAAACAAACACAACTTTTGGTTAGTCATCTATGAAAGTGAAATAGCACATCAAACCAATGTAAACCAATTTCAGCTACTTTGTTCCTGAGTTATCTCCAAGATTTTTGAGAAACTAACCCTTCTTTGTTTTCCTACATTAAAATCTTTCACAAAGCTAGATTCAACAGATTTCAAACATGAAAGTTTGACTTAATAATGCATGATCTTTAGCCATTTCACTTGCAGGTTCTAATCTTTAATGCTAAATGTCCATATCTATATTTTTTGCATCTCTATGATTAAATAAGTTGCAACTCCCAATATCTAGTATTTGTGGTGCCATGGAGTGTACGAGTTTTATTGTACCTGGCAACCGTCATGAATTCTTAGTCTGTGTTTCAAGTGTCAATATTGAAGGTGGCAACGCCTCTTAATAAAAGATGGCCTGTATAAATCATTTCTTTAGGGCTAGGAATATGTCTAGCCTTGCTTAAGTTTCATGTGACTATTTATAATTTGCACCAAGTTACAAATGTCGCCAATATATAATGGGTTATCATAAGCAAGAAATATTGTCATAATTACTTGCAGAATAACTTATTGAAGAAAAACTTAGAGGAAATTTTTAGAATTCTTATTATTCAATCTTCAAGATTACATATATGTAGGTAAATCGGTCCTAATTTACAATCTTACCAATTCTAGCTAGCCTAAATGTGGAAAAAAAATAATTCTAAAANTAAAATGGAATAAAATCAAATGCTTTCTAACTTCATACGCATGTTTAAATTTAAATTTGAAAGAAAAAAGTGTTAGATAACTCAATATAATGCATAAGAGCTTATCGAATACTAAGTTACATCTTTGAAGAGATCAAACATAACTTAAAAAATCCTTAGTCCAATCCAAAGCACTTACATAAAACTATTGAATAAAGTTGCTAAAGGTAATAAGAGACAACTATNTAAAATGGAATAAAATCAAATGCTTTCTAACTTCATACGCATGTTTAAATTTAAATTTGAAAGAAAAAAGTGATAGATAACTCTCAATATAATGCATAAGAGCTTATCGAATACTAAGTTACATCTTTGAAGAGATAACACATAACTTAAAAAATCCTTAGTCCAATCCAAAACACTTACATAAAACTATTGAATAAAGTTGCTAAAGGTAATAAGAGACTTAACTATATGTACAAAAGAATACATAAAGTTAAAAAATGGGTTTTAGCACACTCGGGATAACTTAAAACTTTCTAATTTTATGTTTAAAAGTGTACATAAAAATAGTGTTTTGTGTCTCTATAACTATTAAAGTTTAGATTTTCAAGATTGCTTAATTAAAATTTATATTGAGAAGGAATAAAATGGAATAGTTCTTTTCAAATGCCAAAGTAGGAACGATAAGCAGTGCTTAGATATTGAGGAGCTACGTAACACTCCAACTAGGGTAGTCAAAATGGCTCATGGTTCGCAAACAGCTCGTGTTCGGCTCATTAAGTAGCTCATGTTAGATTCGTTTTATAAGCAAAGGAGTCAAACAAAAAACTCAATATATCAACTTGTCGAACGCAAATAATTTTTTTTTCGTGTTCAGCTCATTTTGGCTCAAAATAATTAAATTAAATTATATANCCATTCTGATCTTTAATACAGTGAGTTGTGTTGTATTTCCTCTGATAATTGATGCAAGCATGATAAAATTTTTTGATTCTATCCCCTTTAGAAAATTTAGTTCTGGTAGTTTTTTGCTTAAGGAATTGGTCTTGCCAATTTATAGCAGCAAGAACTTTCTAATTGGCCTATAAAAGAGCAGTATCATCAGTGTTTCCTTTGCTGTGCTCCTCCTCCAAAGTCTGCAGCTCCTGTTCAGTCTTATCCACAGCCTTCATCAAATCTCCAAAAGTGGTCCAACTCCACTTTTTGAGGGCAGTACCTACAATTTTTTTTTGCTTTTGCCACAAGCAGATGAATGGGTCAGAGTATGACTCATTATTCCAGTTATCCTTAAANTATATATATGTATATATATATATATATATATATATATGTATATATATATATATATATCTATATATAATTGAGCTCACTTTTGATTGAGGTCTAGTCTCTTCCTTAGAAGCATATGATCTAGCCGTGGGACTTTCTTGTTGATTACTTTTAGAAGACTAGTAAAGGATCCCTCACCAGTAGAAATTCTAAAACTCTTCTTTCCTCATATTGAAGTTCCACATGTTGGTTCTAACCTCTAGCACATAGTATGTGGAGTCAATATGGGGGAGCTCAAGAGGAGTCCCTCACTAGTAGAAATTCTAAAACTCATGTGGATGGTCCCCTAAACCAAGCTCGGTTTGGCTAAGACCAGCACATGGAGGCTCTAAAATGGGAGTTCCCTTGGTCTCATGGCTCAATAGGATGACCTCATGATTAACACTTTTAATTGATTCCAATTTTGCCAAATTCTCAAATTTGACCCTTCTTGGCCCCAACTTTCCCAACTTACCAAATTGCCTGTAAACCCTAACTTTTCCAAAAATTCCCAAAATTACCCAAATTATAAAAGTCTCTTAAAAAATCATCTCAAACTCTTTGAAACTACCCAAATTGCCCAAAAAAACCCCCCAAAAATTCCAAAATTTCCAAAATACCCAAAAATTTCAAAAAATTCTCAAAACCNCCAAAAATTCCCAAAATTACCCAAATTATAAAAGTCTCTTAAAAAATCATCTCAAACTCTTTGAAACTACCCGAATTGCCCAAAAAAAACCCCAAAAATTTCAAAATCTCCAAAATACCCCAAAATTTCAAAAAATTCCCAAAATCAACTTGAACTACTCCATTGAGTCCAATTTGACCAAACTGACTCCTTTTGACCAAAATCCTCAAATTGCCTCTAATAGTATAAATTCCTCAATTCGCCCCCAATTTCCACCAAATTGACTTCAATCTCAACCAATTTTAATTCTAAATCAAAATTAATCATATTCAATCCCAATTGAGACCAAATCCAAGTCCAATTAAATCCAATATCAAGCCTAATTCCAACCCCTAATCTCAAAATCCCAATTTTACCTAAAATTTAAAATCTCCCAAATTGAACTTCATAACTCGACAATTTCCACCCAAATGATATCTAAAACTCTTCATCACAATCTATTGGACCAATTTAAACGTTCAATTGACCCAAATACAAACCCTAGCCCAATCCAAACCCAAGTCTAGCCCAAATGCCCCAAAATTGACCATGAGCCAAATTCCACTAAATTGATCCCCAAATCAATTCAAAATCACCCAATTCCTTTCCAAACTTCTCATGGCAATCATCCTCATCAAATTAATTAATCACTTGACCAAAGTGTTAGCCCAAATCCAACCTAGACCCCAGTCCAAACCAAATGCCAAATTTTGAACCCAAATCCCAAACTTGACCAAACTCGACCAAACTCATTCAAATTGACCAAATGATGGTTACCNTTCCACTAAATTGATCCCCAAATCAATTCAAAATCACCCAATTCCTTTCCAAACTTCTCATGGCAATCATCCACATCAAATTGATTAATCACTTGACCAAAGTGTTAGCCCAAATCCAACCTAGACCCCTGTCCAAACCAAATGCCCAATTTTGAACCCAAATCCCAAACTCGACCAAACTCGACCAAACTCATTCAAATTGACCAAACGATGGTTACCCGACCGACCTTTTTTTGTAAATCAATAATTACAAGAATTTGATGATGCTACTAGAAGATTTAAATTCCAGCAACGATGCCAAAAACTTGACAGCAACTTTATATATATATATAT
>JXCR01143171.1:221608-236303 GCA_002079205.1 Phalaenopsis hybrid cultivar | reverse complement strand
TAGCCACCTCCCTTGTCCTTGTTGGCCAGCCAGGTCATCGGAAAACACCAAAATCGAGAGGTCCCCATGGCCAAAACCCAAATTTAAAACTTCCTGACTTGGTTCACTCCCATTGGACATTTGAGCCTCTCTTCCCTCCACCTAAGCTGCCTTTTGCACCCACTAGCCAACCCTCTTAAAGCCATGAGCTCCTCTATTTAAATCACCCCCCTCCACAGGCAAGAGAAGAAGTGTGCTTGAACCTAGGGGAAACTCTGCTCTCCAGATCCTTCTAGCACTAAAGGCAAGCTCACCCTCATCATGTCGGCCTCTCCCCACCACTGAGGAACCCTAATTTTAAACTTGGAATCCAGGCATTTTTTGGTCATCTCATGAAACCTTCACAAACTTCAAATTAAACTATCTTTGAGCTTCCCTAAAGCAAGAGAGGAATTTCCCCATCAAACCCCCAATCTCCATAGCACTCTGACCCACTCACAGACCAAGACCTCCCTACCTGTAGGAGGAAGTCTTGCTTAGAGCATTCACTAGAGGAATCCAACACCTCCAGAAGATTCATCGGACTCCACTGAAGCTTCTTCAAGCATCTGATTGAGGCCTCCCCTCTAAGACAAAGGTATACCTCATTTTCCCCCCAATTGAGCTCTGTTTGGGCTTTTGTGAAGAAAAGTTTAATTTCATGAGCATGTGACCATGTAGATAGGTTGGTCTGGACCAGATAAAGGTGTATAAACAAATCCAATGCAATTTCATTAAGTATCGAGCGAGATCTTAGGGTTTTAAGTTGGACGGTTCTCGGGTTAAGACGATCGGGGATGATGAACGGATGTCATCCGTTTCCGCGTGTGTCGTTTGGACGGTCCAAATTAAGTCGGATGAGCACTTGGTTCATAAAGTGTGGCTTTCATGGCAGCTAACGCAGATGGCGACGATGAATCAAATGACACCGCATGGTCTTTCAGAGCCGTCGTAGGATGATTTGGCGCTAACTGTCTTAAGTAGGAAATTAAAAGACTTTTGATTTATTTTAATTCCAGTGCTTCGAAATTCATAACTTCGTGTAGAAAAATTTTAAAAGTAAAATAAAAATACTCTCTCGTTAAGTAAATAAAGGAGAATAATATGGAGGAAAAATAAAAATTATTTGATGTGTTCCTAATTTTTAATTATTTAAATACCCCCTGGACTATTTTAATTCTAGTTAAGTAAATAATATTCACTATGTCTTGAGGCTTTAGGGTTTATTTCTCATGTTAATAGGGATGTTCTCTGATTTTTCCAAGGTCAGAGAGCATCTTTAGCTTTGAAACCTTAAGTTTCAAGCCTAGTTGTCTATTTTTGCTTAAAATAATTTTATAAATTAAAATATAAATCATAAAAATATAAAACTTATTTTGTTAGGTTTCCTGTGGTCATAGGACACTTGGATAAATATAAGTCAAGTTGAAATGCTTATGTAAATTACTATAGTCAATTAAACCCTAAAAACTCACTAAAATTAAAATGAATAAAATAATATTAAAAAATTTAACAAAAATTATTCCACACAGTAAATAATAATCATTCTAACTCACTGTAAAAATTTGAAATTTATTTGAGATAATTTAACCACTAAAATCTATTTTCTAAATTAAATGGTATTTTTGTATTCAAATAATTATAATAAATTAACTATAATTAGAAAAATTTTGAAAAGTAATTTTATGAGTTCCTTGTGAATAGGGGCACTTAAGAAAAATAAAGATTATTTTAAAATAAATAGTTCATTTTTGAGCTATTTTTTGAAATAAAAAAAATTAAAAATAATAAAAAATTTCAAAAATATAAAAGTACCCTAAATTATTCCTAATTGCTCCCTCGTCACTTAGGACCGNTTTCTCCCCAAGAACACTCCTCAAAGTTCCTCTGAATCTCTTCCTTTCTTTACAGCACACAGAATTTCTCTTTGAAGTAGTAACGAGGAAGAAATCTCTCACTTTACCTCCACTCACACAATTTCTTGAAGAATTCCTCACAGTTATACGCTATAGCAAGCTTTCTACGCACTAATGGATCCTTTCTAACCTTCAGAACTCCAAAAGTCTCTCTATTTTTGACCAAAATGTTCTCTTTAAATATGTGGATGAGTTTTCCCAAGAGTTGCTTACGCACCCCTCCAAAATCCGGCCTTATCCATTGTACATGTCACATAACTGTCGATCTCGCCGTTGGCGGCCTTCTGGAGAATTTGTCCTGTAGCCTCGGAAAAAGCTCGCTGTCGGTGCTCTAGTGCAGTTCTCCACATTTGGTTCTTTTTGCTCCAAATTCGCTCATTTTTGCATCTTTTTGCTCCATTGACCCTAATTCATAATTCCTGTAACAAAACATCAAAAACACCTTTCTTTAAAGTGCAATATCATTAAAAATAGTATAAAAGATGTATGAAAATTTCAATATATTTTCCTTTGGTCATTACCATAACCACTATTTGGACCTTATGAACTGAGCTAGATCCACCTAGCCCACCCTAAATGAGCCATGGACCAAGGGTCCCTCAAATTAGGGGATTTCCTTCCTAAAATGACTAAACCCAAGACATCATTGCCACCAAACATCAACCCTCAGTGCAAATCACCATTAAACTTCCTTTGGCTCCCTTGATCACCCTAGCCACCTCCCTTGTCCTTGTTGGCCAGCCAGGTCATCGGAAAACACCAAAATCGAGAGGTCCCCATGGCCAAAACCCAAATTTAAAACTTCCTGACTTGGTTCACTCCCATTGGACATTTGAGCCTCTCTTCCCTCCACCTAAGCTGCCTTTTGCACCCACTAGCCAACCCTCTTAAAGCCCTGAGCTCCTCTATTTAAATCACCCCCCTCCACAGGCAAGAGAAGAAATGTGCTTGAACCTAGGGGAAACTCTGCTCTCCAGATCCTTCTAGCACTAAAGGCAAGCTCACCCTCATCATTTCGGCCTCTCCCCACCACTGAGGAACCCTAATTTTAAACTTGGAATCCAGGCATTTTTTTGTCATCTCATAAAACCTTCACAAACTTCAAATTAAACTATCTTTGAGCTTCCCTAAAGCAAGAGAGGAATTTCCCCATCAAAACCCCAATCTCCATAGCACTCTAACCCACTCACAGACCAAGACCTCCCCACCTGTAGGAGGAAGTCTTGCTTAGAGCATTCACTAGAGGAATCCAACACCTCTAGAAGATTCATCGGACTCCACTGAAGCTTCTCCAAGCATCTGATTGAGGCCTCCCCTCTAAGACAAAGATATAGCTCATTTTCCCCAAAATTGAGCTCTGTTTGGGCTTTTGTGAAGAAAAGTTTAATTTCATGAGCATGTGACCATGTAGATAGGTTGGTCTGGACCAGATAAAGGTGTATAAACAAATCCAATGCAATTTCATTAAGTATCGAGCGAGATCTTAGGGTTTTAAGTTGGACGGTTCTCGGGTTAAGACGATCGGGGATGATGAATGGATGTCATCCGTTTCCGCGTGTGTCGTTTGGACGGTCCAGATTAAGTCGGATGAGCACTTGGTTCATAAAGTGTGGCTTTCATGGCAGCTAACGCAGATGGCGACGATGAATCAAATGACATCGCATGGTCTTTCAGAGCCGTCGTAGGATGATTTGGCGCTGACTGCCTTAAGTAGGAAATTAAAAGACTTTTGATTTATTTTAATTTCAGTGCTTCAAAATTCATAACTTGGTGTAGAAAAATTTTAAAAATAAAATAAAAATACTCTCTCGCTAAGTAAATAGAGGAGAATAATATGGAAGAAAAATAAAAATTATTTAATGTGTTCCTAATTTTTAATTAATTAAATACCCCCTGAATTATTTTAATTCTAATTAAGTAAATAATATTCACTATGTCTTGAGACTTTAGNTCTATCCCGAAAGATAAACACAATACTTGAGGGTGAGGCTCAATCAAATAAATTAAGAAATATATAACATCTGTTTAGTCTGTGAAATTATTTTATTTGCCAGCAAGTTCCCCTATTTAATACGAAGAATTAAATAGAGTTTGTATTATGTTGGGTTCAGAAAAAGCTTTCTATAAGGGCAAGCCTCTATAGTTAATTACATCTTAGATAACCAAAGTCACCTAAGAAAACTCTCAATAAAAATCAGGGAATATTATTTTCAAAGAGGTCAAAAGGATAAGACTTTTCAACGACATAGGATAGAGAGGTGAGAATTGGAATGACTCAAATTTGGAACATTTATTGTAAAATCCAAGGGAGAAAGAACTAGGGGATGTCAAAGAACCGGGGGAGAACCTCAGTGACTCCTCAAGCTACCCTATGGTTTGACTTCAGTTTTGAGGAGAAATTATTTAAATATTTCATCCTACCAACTTTATTAATTTAAGATTTATATACATGTGAAACAATCACAAAAATAGTCTGGAAGATGTGATGATTTATGTTGTGACAAACGACAACCTCGTAATTCTAAGATAATTTAGGGCTTATATTGTATAAAAGAACCATATAAAGTCCTAAAGAAAGGGTTAAGAATTTATGTTGCATAAGAAAACCACCTTGCAGTCCTATGGCTTGGTTATTTAATTCTAAGGAAAGATATGTTGTTGTAGATCCTCTTGCTATCGAAGATGGCCGTGCTGCCTGACCGACGTTTTTGTAAATCAACAATTACAAGAATTTGATGACGCTACTAGAAGATTTAAGTTCCAGCAACAATGCCAAAAACTTGACTGTGACTTTATATATATATTTGATTTAATAAAGATGTATAAATATAATATTCAATAATGTTAAAGTCGATTTGTCAACGCAAGTATACGTATCACTCAAGTAATACAGGGCTCTAATGGAGTCCTAGATTTCGATCATATAGAGAGAAATAAAATACTACAGACTAAGTTTTAAAGTAATACTTCAACTACAACAACGTTCAAGTTGCTTATTACTACGGACTAAGATTTAATAAAAAGTAATACTTCCACTACAACGACGTTCAAGTTGCTTATTGTCACTAATATAGGCAATTGAAATAAGTAGATAATTTTGGATAGTAACTAATGAGAGAATAACGTGCGGCAATTTAATAAATATGTAATTTTAAACTCTTAAATAACTAATTTTACTAATATGTCACTAATAGACAATTGAAATAAATATGTAATTTTAATAACTCTTAAATAACTAATTACACTAATGAGGGTAGGCAATTGAAATAAATATATAATTTTAATAACTATTAAATAACTAATTATGCTAATGAAGGTTTTATAGGCAATTGAAATAAGTAAATAATTTGAATAACTAATAAATAACTAATGATAGAAAGTTAGGGTTAATAATAGACAATTGAAATAAATATGTAATTTTCTTAATAACTCATAAATAACTAATTATGCTAATGAGGGTTTAATTGAAATAAATATGTAATTTTAATAATTATTAAATAATTAATTATACTAATGAAGGTTCGACGTGATATTCAATATATAAAAGAAAGCATCCTTCTCCTTGCCAAGAAATTATAGTGAATGGATAAAATGAATTAGTTTAATTATATTATGTCAAATAGGAGCATACACAAATTATAGTGAATGGATAAAATGAATTAGTTCAATTTATATTGTGTCAAAAAGGAGCATACCTACTTAAAGTGAATGAATAAAGTGAATTAGTTCAAATTGTATTGTGCCAAATAGAAGCATACCTATTCTTTACCCTTTGGTCCAGGCATAAAGAACATTGACTAATCCTATGCTTGGTTACTGATTCTGCCGTTACCCTTTGGTCCAGACATAAAGAACATTGACTAATCCTACGCTTGTTTACTGAATCTGCGATACCCTTTGGTCCAGGCATAAAGAACATTGACTAATCCTATGCTTGGTTACTGATTCTGCGGGTAGGCTGGGAGGATACCGGCTCTCACTTCGGAGCTCCCACGTTCTCCTCTCCTGAGGGCTAACATCTACACATCAACACCCAAATGATAAGACCGAACTGGGGATTTTAGTCTGTCACTCTAAAATCTCCAATTCTACACCCGAANTATTTAATGAGGTTTAGAAAAGATAATATAACTAATTATGAACGTTTTGAAAATACTACAAGCCCTACTTAAATCTGGGGTATAAAATCCCTAATGACTCTGAGCTTGCCCTAAGGGCATCCACTTACATAACCCTTAAGTAAAACATTAAGTGAATAATTGATTACCCCACTTTTGGGATGATTAAAATATCAATATTCACTGAGCATAGTGCGTATTAAACTATTGAATCTAAATTTAATCTTGGATGATTAATCGAACAATATAATCGATTCAAATGAACATGAAATGTTTCAAAGGGGTTCTAAAAAGTAGTTAAGGATTGTTCCATGAACACTTTTATGACCTTTTAGATATTTTGAAGGATCATTAGACTTATTATACTTTGCTCCAGAAAATCATCCATTAAAAACTTTAAGGACCCACCAAGTTATGACATAGGGTTTGACAGATACACCTTCAACTGGTTTTCTTATTTTTCTGCTCTTAAAATTTATTTAAATTTCCTATAAAATTATATATATGTTGCACATTCTAACATTTCAGTGGGAGCAGCGAGAAGATGACAGGTACGCCTTTACAGTTTTATTTACTTTCTATTATTTCATTTACTGCAATTTACCATTGCTTCAACATACCATCCATGCTTGGTTGAAATGAAAACTTTTCAAAATTAAAATTCAAATAATTTTCAAAATTAAATTAAACACTTTCAATGGTAACCATAAATTCTTTGAAATATAATTAAACATAAAACATCATTTTGAATTTACGGGAGTCCCTCGGATGAGGTAACCCGCAATTGCTAACGAGATCTCTCCAGTTTAAATGAACTTAGAAACTCATTTAAGCTAAGTAAATTCAAAAGAAAATAGTGGTATCGGAACAAGGGAATCATAAAATTCTAACCGGTGTTTCTCTAATCAACTTTAACCCCCCCATAATGATTGAATTAAACTTGTCATTTAAATTTTTTAAACCTTGGACTTTAGGACTACTAATTCAAGGAGGAGCTTGGAGCTAGCACCGTGGGCAGCAAAGCAGGTGGATCTACAACATAAATCTCTTATTTAGAATTAAATAACAAGCCATAAAATTTCGAGGTTATTTGCCTAGTGCAACATAAATCCTCACTTTATCTTTAGGCCTTTGCACAATCATGTTGTACAATTTAAGCCTTAACCAATTTTAGGATTCTAAGGTTGTCGTTTGTTACGACATAAATCCTATTATCTTCCAGGTTATTTATATGATTGTGTCATACAAATGTAAACTCTAAATAATAATAATTAGTAGTATGAAACACTTGATAATTCTCTTCTCAAAATTGAAGCCAAACCGTAGGATAGCTTAAGGAGTCATTGTGTTTCCCCTCAGGATCTGTGACAACCACTAGTTTTTTCCCTTTGGATTCCATGACAAAGTTCCAAATTTGAGGCTTTCCCATTTAACACTCCTTGGTGCGATCTTTGAAAAGTCATGTCCTTTGAGCTTCTTGAAAATGATATTTTCTGATCTAAATTGAGAGTTTTCTTAGGTGACCCCGGTCATCTAAGATGTAATTAACTATAGGGGTTTGCCCTCATATGAAACTTTAAAAACCCAACTTGATATAAACCATATCTAATCTTTTATATTAGATAGGAGAATTTTTCGGTCAACATAAATGATTTTCACAGATTAAAACAGATGACGTAAATTCTTTAATTTATTTAAACAAGCCACACTAATAAGCAATATGTTATTCTTCGGGGTAGATGTATCATTTAAGGTCTTGTGCTCATTTATTTAAATTATCGTCTATATCAGATCAGTTTGGTCTCATATTTTCAAAATTAAAATATTACTTTCCAAAATTATTATATATTACATTAAATCAAATATCTTCTTCCCAAAAGGCGATTGGTAATCTTTTGGTGACTCTGTTGGGGACTAGTTTCTCTCTCCATTATGATCAGAAAGTCTTGTCTTCATATATCGGTAATGCGTCAATGTCCCTCATGGACTAGATTACCCTTCTTTCGTTGACATTGCTCGTTTCTTTATTAGGCAAGTACAATCAACAATTTTGAATTCCAGGACTAATAAAGAGGTTCATAAGTCCTTTAGGACATTATCTTTTGTGTGGGGTCGGACCCTAATAGGTGTGTTAGTGGACTAGTTCCACCTGGACAATGTGTGTTGTGAAGTTGGTCCCGCACTGGCTTCTAAACATCACTTCTCCCTTGTGTCCTTTGGGTTTGGTTTGTTATTTTGTGAATCAACCAAGTTGCTACGTCCCCTCACCTTAGCTTAATTGTAATCAAAATTCTTTAAAACTATAATCACGAATAAACAATAAATTTGAAAATGAAAATAAGAAAAGATGTATGCAGTACACAGAATGACCTTTGTTAATTTTTTGTATTCGCACTGAAATTATAAAGTAATGGTCGGTACTAACCCTCGAAACTTTTCATTAAAGCTACTAGAGCGGTGTCCCTACTCTCACTTTCCCCTGCAACCTGCCCACTGGTCGCGGCGTCTGCAACATTGCACCAACAATCAAGTTTGGAGCTGGATTCAGTGAGTTTGAAGTTGTACTGGACAAGGCCTCGTTTGTCTTCATGAAAGTTGTTGCTCCAGAAGTTCAAGAGCCATCTATTGAGTTTGATCTGAACTGTCCTCAGGACTTCTCTTCTTACAAGAAGGTGAAGATTGCTACTACCTCAACACCCGTTAATCCTGTTGTCCTCACATCCGTCCGCTTAAGAGTTGTCACACCTACTGCTACCAAATTCACTGTTATTGTGCCTACCATACCATTTGTTAAAGGAAAAGAGGTTTTGATTGAAGAAGATTCAACTGATGGGTTCACTACTCTGTCTTCAATATTTGAAGTCGGTTCTAGCTTACGGGTTAAGCCGCCGTGTAAGTCATAAAGAAGAAATTGATGTCAGAAGATTTAGAGGGGCCAGGGCCCAGGATACAGAGATCGCCTTTGTTGATGTGATTTCTCACTAGGAGGAACTCAGATTGCCTGAGAGTGTTGCTATTGGAGATGAGAGCATCTATAGTATTTCTGCTACTATGCCATCACCACAGGATCATAATAAGGTGAGGGAGAAGCCCACTCCTATCACCAAAGCTCATATAATGTTTAAAAGTCTAACTGCCAAGGAGGGGTGTACTGTCGCTGAGTTGCTCAAGCGAGTAGGATGTGCAGTCTCACCCTAGATGAAGAAAGAAATATAGAAGGATATCAGATTTGTCTGCCAGTTCTAGAAAGCAGTTGAAGTGCCTCCAACTTGTGTTCCAGTCAGATTCTAGCTCGGAAGCCATATTGATAACGTTAACTTCAACACATATTCTACCATTGTTGCTCCTAAATCTATAGGATGTCGAAAAATCAAGTCACGACTGGGTCTGAGGATACCACCTACCACTAATCATGAAAACTTCCCAAAGAAGGATAAAGGGAAGAGACTCGTTACTGGTGTACTTAGTCTGCCCCGCGAGAGCATACTTCTCTTCAACATACACATGCCTCTTCCAAGACACTCCATCTTAAAGCATCAACATCGGTGAAGAGAGCGTGGGTACCCAAGAGTGTTCTACCAGTACATTTTGATGAGCCATTGTACAACATAGGTCAAATGTTTTGGAGGTTGTTACCGCCATCATAAAGTCTATTGTACAACAAGATGATGCTCAAGAGAAACCTCCATATCTCAAGATTCAGGAGAAAGAAATTAAAGAAAAAAGTAGAGAAACTTGATCCCGATTTTCTTTATAGATGTCAAATGCGAGNATTGTACAACAAGATGATGCTCAAGAGAAACCTCCATATCTCAAGATTCAGGAGAAAGAAATTAAAGAAAAAGTAGAGAAACTTGATCCCGATTTCCTTTATAGATGTCAAATGCGATGTACGTAATTATATGCTTAATTTCCTTAATAATAATTCCTACTTTGCATCAAAGCCAAAAACCTAATCTCAAGAAAAAGCTAGGTAAATTTTTCACTACGAAGCAAATAAGAATATAATTATAATAATTAAATATGGGATACTACGCAAGTATACGTATAGTTATCAAANAATGCGAGGTACGTAATTATATGCTTAATTTCCTTAATAATAATTCCTACTTTGCATCAAAGCCAAAAACCTGATCTCAAGAAAAAGCTAGGTAAATTTTTCACTACGAAGCAAATAAGAATACAGTTATAATAATTAAATATGAGATACTACACAAGTATACGCATAGTTATCAAGTAATATAGAACTTTTTTATTAAGCCCCGAATATCGAACCCACAGGGATAACTAATAATATGCAACTTATAAAACATGANCAAATAATATAGAACTTTTTTATTAAGCCCTGAATATCGAACCCACAGGGATAACTAATAATATGCAACTTATAAAACATGGGAAATTAGAATACAAAATTTTACATAGCAAAGTATTCTTACTTAAACTCTAGATGCTATAATAGGAATAAAAATTTAATTCTTTTTTGTAATTTTTTATAATTAAAAATAAAGTAAGCAACTAATTAACTAACTAAATACTTGCAAGATGAAGACAATATAAATAAAATATCTTTTTTTTTATCATGAATCAGTAAAAAGTATAAGAATTTTGTTGTAGAAGCATTTTAATTATGTTATGTCAAATAGGAGNAAATAAAGTAAGCAACTAATTAACTAACTAAATACTTGCAAGATGAAGACAATATAAATAAAATATCTTTTTCTTTATCATAAATCAGTAAAAAGTATAAGAATTTTGTTGTAGAAGCATTCTAATTATGTTGTGTCAAATAGGAACAATAATATTTTTTACCCTTATTAGAGATGCTATAAAGAACAATGACTAATCTATAATTTGAATAGTCTTGAAGACGAGTTATGTAGGGAGGATACGAGCTCTCACTCTAAAGTTCCCTTTTCTCTCTCCACCTTGGGGATAACATCTCGCATCAGAACTTAAAACTATAAATCAAATTAGGGGCTTTAACCTGTCACTCTAAAGCCCNTTTTACCCTTATTAGAGATGCTATAAAGAACAATGACTAATCTATAATTTGAATAGTCTTGAAGACGAGTTAGGTAGGGAAGATACGAGCTCTCACTCTAAAGTTCCCTCTTCTCTCTCCACCTCGGGGCTAACATCTCGTATCAAAACTTAAAACTATAAATCAAATTAGGGGCTTTAACCTGTCACTCTAAAGCCATCTAATTCTACACCCTTCAAAGTTTATTTCCCTGTTCATTTGCACTCAACCCCTCGAACTACATTCTCATCCATGAAATCAAATGTGATTCTTACCATTTGATGATGTCTGCACTATTTCAGTTAAGGAATTGTCCGTTGGAAGCTGTCGNATATATATATATATATATATATATATATATATATATATATATATATATATATATATATATATGTTTAGAAAAGTATGAAATCAAAACAATCTCATATCTTTCATAGTTCAAATGAAAGAGTACTATACCTCAAATCCTGTATCTATCCTGAAAGATAAACATAAGACTTGAGGGTGAGGCTCGATCAAATAAATTAAGAAATATATAACATTCGTTTGGTCTGTGAAACTATTTTATTTGCTAACAAATTCCCCTATTTAATACAAAGATTTAAATAGGGTTTATATTAAGTTGGGTTCAGAAAAAGTTTCCTATAAGGGCAAGCCTNGAGGGTGAGGCTCGATCAAATAAATTAAGAAATATATAACATTCGTTTGGTCTGTGAAACTATTTTATTTGCCAACAAGTTCCCCTATTTAATACAAAGATTTAAATAGGGTTTATATTAAGTTGGGTTCAGAAAAAGCTTCCTATAAGGGCAAGCCTCTATAGTTAATTACTTCTTAGATAACCAAAGCCACCTAAGAAAACTCTCGATAAAAATCAGGGAATATTATCTTCAAAAATGTCAAAAGGATATGACTTTTCAATGAGATCGGATAGAGAGGTGAGAATTGGATTGACTCAAATTTGGAACATTTATTGTAGAATCCAAGAGAGGAAGAGCTAGGGGATGTCATAGATCCAGGGGAGAACCTCAATGACTTCCCAAGCTACCCTATGGTTTGACTTCGATTTTGAGGAGAAATTATTTAAATATTTCATCCTACCAATTTTATTAATTTAGNGATCGGATAGAGAGGTGAGAATTGGATTGACTCAAATTTGGAACATTTATTGTAGAATCCAAGAGAGGAAGAACTAGGGGATGTCATAGATCCAAGGGAGAACCTCAGTGACTTCCCAAGCTACCCTATGGTTTGACTTTGATTTTGAGGAGAAATTATTTAAATATTTCATCCTACCAATTTTATTAATTTAAAATTTATATTCATGTGAAACAATCACACAAATAGCCTGGAATATGTGAGGATTTATGTTATGACAAACGACAACCTCATAATTCTAAGACAAGTTAGGGCTTATATTGTATAACAAAACCATATAAAGGCCTAAAGAAAAGGTTGAGGATTTATGTTGCATAAGCAAACCACCTTGAAGTCCTATGACTTGGTTATTTAATTCTAAGGAAATATATGCTGCTGTAGATCCTCTTGCTATCGAAGATGGCCGTGCTGCCCACAATGCTAGCTCCAAGCTCCTCGTCAGGGCAAGTTTAGGTTTTCTAATGTGTCAAGTTATGATGTCAAATCAAATATTTTTAAGGTTATGGTTCTTTAAATATTATGGGACTTGTTAAAGTTGATTAGAGCAACACAGATTAGGATCCTACGGTTCCCTCGTTCTAGTACCACTATTTTCTTTTGGATTCACCTAGTCCAAATGAATTTACTAAACTCAACTTAATGAATTCTGTACTTTCATTTATATTGTGGGAAGTCTCGTTAGCAACCATAGACTACCTCCTCCGAGGGATTCTTGATCATTCTATAGAGACGTTTTAATTTAGTTGCAATTTTTTTTTTGTGATATTTGTCATTAAATTTTGAGTTGTCTTATATTTTGAATGTTGTGGCAGTAAATTTTATCTTGATTGATTTTTAGTTTTGGTTTTGATTTTGGNACAAATAGCCTGGAATATGTGAGGATTTATGTTATGACAAACGACAACCTCATAATTCTAAGACAAGTTAGGACTTATATTGTATAACAGAACCATATAAAAACCAAAAGAAAAGGTTGAGGATTTATGTTGCATAAGTAAACCACCTTGAAGTCCTATGACTTGGTTATTTAATTCTAAGGAAATATATGTTGTTGTAGATCCTCTTGCTATCGAAGATGGCCGTGCTGCCCACAATGCTAGCTCCAAGCTCCTCGTCAGGACAAGTTTAGGTTTTCTAATGTGTCAAGTTATGATGTAAAATCAAATGTTTTTAAGATTATGGTTCCTTAAATATTATGGGACTTGTTAAGTTGATTAGAGCAACACAGATTAGGATCCTACGGTTCCCTCGTTCTGGTACCACTATTTTCTTTTGGATTCACCTAGTCCAAATGAATTTACTAAACTCAACTTAATGAATTCTGTACTTTCATTTATATCATGGGAAGTCTCGTTAGCAACCATAGACTACCTCCTCCGAGGGATTCCTGATCATCCTATAGAGACGTTTTAATTTAGTTGCAATTTTTGTTTTGTGATATTTGTGATTAAATTTTGAGTTGTCTTATATTTTGAATGTTGTGGCAGTAAATTTTATCTTGATTGATTTTTAGTTTTAGTTTTGATGTTGGTTTTGTGGCTATCCTAGCAGTTTTGGTTTTCATGCAGAGTGACATCGTTGTTTAACATGCAAGCTCGAGTCAAGAAGTACAAAAAGGTAAATGCAATAATTTAAAAGTAAACCTGTCGATTCTTCTCATTCCTCCACCTAAAAGGTTAGTATTTGCAAAGCATATATATAGNGGGTGACATCGTTGTTTAACATGCAAGCTCGAGGCAAGAAGTACAAAAAGGTAAATGCAATAATTTAAAAGCAAACCTGTCGATTCTTCTCATTCCTCCACCTAAAAGGTTAGTATTTGCAAAGTATATATATAATTTTGCAGGGAATTTAAATTGCAGGAGTAGATGAAGGTTTAGCTACCAAACCCAAGTTATGACTTTATTGAATCTCAGAAGATCTTAGTGGATGATTTTAGAATAAAAAATGACAAGTCCAATTTGCCCTTCAGAATGTCCAATAGATTTCAAAATGCTCGAGACATGACCCTGGACCATTTTGAAGATCTCTTGAAATATTCGAAGTTCATTTTAGACTTATTATATTGTTCCATTAATCATCCGAGGTTGAAGTGTGACAACCCCGTTGCTCAGTGAAACTTAACAATTTAATTATCCCAATGATAGGATATCCAGTTAATCAATTGATGTTTCATTTAAGAGTTTNCCAAGTTATGACTTTATTGAATCTCAGAAGATCTTAGTGGATGATTTTAGAATAAAAAATGACAAGTCCAATCTGCCCTTCAGAATGTCCAATAGATTTCAAAGTGCTCGAGACATGACCCTGAACCATTTTGAAGATCTCTTGAAATATTCGAAGTTCATTTTAGACTTATCGTATTATTCCATTAATCATCCAAGGTTGAAGTGTGACAACCCCGTTGCTCAGTGAAACTTAACAATTTAATTATCCCGATGATAGGATATCCAGTTAATCAA
>JXCR01143171.1:139980-215223 GCA_002079205.1 Phalaenopsis hybrid cultivar | reverse complement strand
AATCTAAGAAGCTGTCGGTCATCGGAATTGAAATCCCGTTGCCCGCTTCGGAAGGACGTTTAAAAAAAAATTTTTTTTAATTTTTGAAAAAGATGAAGTCAAACTGACCCCATAATTTTCATAGTTTAAATGAAAGAGCACTTTATCTCAAATCATGTATCTATCCCGGGTCATCGGAATTGAAATCCCGTTGCCCGCTTCGGAAGGACATTTTAAAAAAAAAATTTAATTTTGAAGATGAAGTCAAACTGACCCCATAATTTTCATAGTTTAAATAAAAGAGCGCTTTACCTCAAATCAAGAAGCTGTCGGTCATCGGAATTGAAATCCCGTTGCCCGCTTCGGAAGGACGTTGAAAAAAGAATTGAAATCCCGTTGCCCGCTTCGGAAGGACATTAAAAAAAATTTTAATTTTGAAAAAAAATGAAGTCAAACTGACCCCATAATTTTCATAGTTTAGATGAAAGAGTGTTTTACCTCAAATCATGGAAGTCAAACTGACCCCATAATTTTCATAGTTTAGATGAAAGAGCACTTTATCTCAAATCCAAGTCAAACTGACCCCATAATTTTCATAGTTTAAATGAAAGAGCGCTTTACCTCAAATCTTGTATCAATCTCGTTGCCCGCTTCGGAAGGACGTTTAAAAATTTAGTTTTGAAAAAGATGAAGTCAAACTTGACCCCATAATTTTCATAGTTTAGATGAAAGAGCATTTTACCTCAAATCCTGTATCTATCCGGAAGGATGAACACAAGAATTGAGGGTGAGGTTCGATCAAATAAATTAGAGAAAGTTACGACATCCGTTTGGTCTACGAAACCAATGTATTAGCCAACAAATTCCCCTATTTAATATTNCTATAACAAGTAAATAACTTATCTCTAAATTTCTCCTCAAGAACACTCCTTGAAGTTTCTCTGAATCTCTTCTATTAATCTCTAAGTTCTCCCCAAGAACACTCCTCGAAGTTCCTCTAAATCTCTTTCTTTCTTTACAGTCAGAATTCCTCTTTGAAGTAGCAAGGAGGAAGAAATCTCTCACTTTCCCTCCACTCTTACAAATTCTCGAAGAATTCCTTACAATTACACAATCTAGCAAGCTCAAAATGGAACCTTTCTAACCTCCAGGTCTCCAAAAGTCTTCTCCTCTTCTTCCTATTTTCGGCCAAAATGTTCTCTTTAAAGATGTGGATGAGTTTTCACAAGAGTTGCTTACGCACCCCTCCAAAATACGACCTTATCCATTGTACATGTCAATTAACCGTCGATCCCGCCGTCAGCGGCCTCGAGGGAGCCGTCGGCGGCCTTCTAGAGAGTTTGTCCTGTAGCCTTGGGAAAATCTCGTCGTCGGCGGCCTTGAGGGCGCCGTCGGTACCCTAGTGCAATTCTCCACATTTTGGTCCTTTTTGCTCTAAATCCGCTCCTTTTTGCCTCTTTTTGCTTCATTGACCATAATTCATCTTTCCTGAAACAAAACATAAAAAATACATTCCTTTAAAGTGCAATATCATTAAAAACAGTATAAAAGAGGAATGAAAATCTCAACATATTTTCCTTTGGTCACTGCCCACAATGCTAGCTCCAAGCTCCTCGTCACGACAAGTTTAAGTATTCTATTTTGTCAAGTTATGATGCCAAATCAAATGTTCTTAAGGTTATGGTTCTTCAAATATTATGGGACATGTTAAAGTTGATTAGAGCAACACCGATTAGGATCCTACGATTCTCTCATTCTTGTACCACTATTTTCTTTTTGGATTCACTTAGTCCAAATGGATTTACTTAACTCAACTTAATGAATTTCGTACTTTCATTTATATCGTGGGAAGTCTCGTTAGCAACCATAGGCTACCTCCTCCAAGGGATTCCCGATCATTCGATGGAGAGGTTTTAATTTAGTTGCAATTTTTGTTTTGTGATGTTTGTGATTAAATTTTGAGTTGTCTTATATTTTAAATGTTGTGGCGGTAAATTTTATCTTGATTTTTTTTTTGTTCTGATTTTGGTTTTAGTTTTGTGGCTATCCTAATAGTTTTGGTTTTCATGCAGGGTGACATCACTGTTTAACATACAAGCTCGAGTCAAGAAGTACAAAAAGGTAAATGCAATAATTTAAAAGTGTACCTTGTCAATTCTTCTCATTCCTCCACCTAAAAGGTTAGTATTTGTCAAGCATATATATAATTTTGCAGGAAATTTAAACTGCAGGAGTAGATGAAGGTTTAGCTACCAAACCCCAAATTATGACTTTATTAAATCTCAGAAGATCTTAGTAGATGATTTCATAACAAAAAATAACTAGTCCAATCTACCCTTCAGAATGTCCAATAGATTTCAAAATGCTCGAGGCATGACCCTGGACCATTTTGAAGATCTCTTGAATTATTCAAAGTTCATTTTGGACTTATCGTATTGTTCCATTAATCATCTGAGGCTGAAGTGTGACAACCCCATTGCTCAGTGAAACTTAATAATTTAATTATCTCAAGGATAGGATATCCAGTTAATCAATTGATGTTTCATTTAAGAGTTATGTGAGTGGGTGCCCCTAAGGCAAGTTTAAGCCATTTAAGATTGTAGTGCCTGCAATTAAAGTCAGGCTTATAGTGTTTAAAGATTTTAATTACCAATCATGTTATCCTCTAAATTTAATCAGTTGAATGTAGACACCGAGCCTATGTCACTACTAAGCCTTTAATAATCATAATAGGTGGAATGGTGATTATCAAAATTTTGATTTAAGTGATATGTATTCTTATTGAATGATCACAACATCCTCAACTTTGAGCTTAAGAAGAGTAAATTATCATCTTTTCTATTTTAAGCCCATTACTTAAGAATCATTTGATCCTAATTGACTTCCAAGTCATGAAGATTAAGGTAATTATGATATTGTTGATATTGTGCAAGGGTGGTGAGTGAGTTTCTATCTTTTAAACCCATTGTATTTCAATCATCCAAACATATTTATTAAGATCAAATTTACACTTTTTCCCTTGGTTAATCCTAAATTTTGATTCAGCAACCAAAGTCTAAAATTACCACTTTGCCCTTGGGGTACTTCACCTCATAACTCATTAAACACAACTCAAATGACTTTGAGGGTTTAGAGTGTCATATCCATGAGGTAATTACAATATTAGAGGAGAATCTGCGGGCTTCTTAAAATCTAATTTAATTTAAGTATTTATTTAAAGTCAAAAAGTATGATTCTTTACTTTCCAAAATAAAGTTTTTTTATTTATGAGAAAATTATTAGAGGGTTCCTTAGATCAGAGAAATACTTAGACAAAATTTCATGATTTTTTAAATTAAATTATTATTATTATTTAATTATTAACAAGTTTCAATGATTTAATTCAATAGAAAGTAATGTTATAATTACAAAAATTATTTTTATTAGACTTCTCTAAATTTAGGAAACTCATAGAATCAATTTTTGTATTTTAATAATTTTTAATTATTCATTATAATTATATAATTGAAAAATAAGGAAAATACATTTTTTAAGCTTTTAAAATTTATTTTTAATTTAGGAAAATTAGGAAAAAAATTTTATTGAGTCCCAAGTGATCAGAGAACAATTAAGCACATTTTGGAATATTTTGATAATTTTGAGATTTTTAATTATTTTTAAATTCAAAATAAGGCTAAAAAATTAAGTATTTTCTAAAAAAAATTATTATTTTTCTCAAATGTCTCTGATCACATGGAATTCAAAAAACCACTTTTCATAATTGTCCCAAGTGTATTTAATTTAATATAATTATTTTTGTATAAAAATACAGTGTTTCTTAGAAAATCAACTTTATTACTCAAACTTAATCAAATAACTTTTAAGTTTTTACAATGGATAAACATTATTTTTATAAACAATGTGGGATTGATTTTGTCAATTTGTGATAATTATATAATTTACATAAATTAACATAAAATATTTACATTTAATTTAATATAGAAATTTATAAGATAATTCAAGACATCGTGATATTTTTTCTAGACTTCTCTGACTATAACCTACTAAAATTATTCACTTAATTTTTCAAATGATATTTTGATTTATATAATTAAAATAAGCCAAAATGGCCACACTAGCTTGAAAATTAGGGCTAGAAGCATAGATATGCCTCTGACCTTGAAAAATCAGAGAACATCCCCTCTATGAAGAGGAATAAACCCTCAAAATTTCAAGTCATGTTGACCAATTTTTTATCACAATGAATTAAAATACTCCAGAGGGTATTTAATTCATTAAAAATCAGAGAATAATAAAATAATTTTTATTTTTAGTCCAAATTATTCTCCTCTATTCACTGAGCAAGAGGGTGTTTTTATTTTATTTTTATGATTTTTTTAGAGAAATATATGAATTTTTGAAGTTTAGGCATTTAAAATAATTCAGAAAATCCATATTTTTTAACTTATCAACGCGGCGCCACCTCAACTTACGGCGGCTCCGAACTCACACGCGTCGCTCCGCTATTTGACACTGTCATCCACCTTAGCTACTACGCGGCTTGCCTTTTAGCACCAAGAGTTGGTCCAGCTTGATCTTCTCCATTGATAAAATAAACGCGCGATCGGACGACTCTCCGTTATCGTTCCCAAGTGACCTAACCTGTAAGCCGTCCACACTAAAACCTTAAGATCTTTGTCTAGATTCAACCAAATTGCTTGAGGTTTGTTTTTAAACCTTCATCTAATTAAGAAGAACACATATATATGATTAATCAAGTATGAAATTGTGTCATTAAACATGGAGAGTTAAAATAAGCTCGGGTTAGGGTTAGAGCTCAAAACCTTTGTCTGAGAGGGAAGGCCTCAATCAGATGGTTGTGGTAGCTTCTTTTGAGTCCAACAAACCTCTAAATGAAGTTTCAAGCCTTGGTGAATTGTTTATGTATGATTTCAATCAAGGTGGATTTTAGGTGTTGGTCTAGAGTTGTTCTAGAGGTTGTTTCAGAGGGGACTTTGATGGGGAATCAACTCCTCTTGCTCTAGGGATTGTGTGTGAACAATTAATTTGAGTTGGTGGACTGTGGAAAGATGTCCTGCTCTGAGCTGAAAGTTTGAGCTCAAAATTGGGCTCTCACAGTGGGAATCAGAGGGTGAAGATGGTTGAATTAAGCTTAGGGATGCTTGGAGAGTCTCTGGTGAGATCTTGACAGAGTTTTCTGATACACCTAAAATATATGCATTTTTAGACTCATATTTTATACTCATTTTTGGTGATAATGCACTTTAAAGGAAGGTATTTTTTATGTTTTATTACAAGTTGTTGATTTCTAGGACTTGGAGCAAAAATGAAGCAAAAAAGATGGAATTTGGAGCCAAAATGGAGTTTTTGAAGAATTGTTCAGTGCCGACGATGCTAGATTGGGTGCCGACGACACTGTTTGATAGAGAGCACAGATTTTATTTACCAACCACATGCATCGACGATGCCAGTGTCGACACATACCCTTTTTCTAGAAGATTCGACAAATTTGGACGATTTTTGAAGAGTTTTTGGATGCACGTATTGGAAAACAAACCCTAGGATCTATTTAGAGCCGAAATTGATTTGAAATGATGCCTTCTTCGCCCCCTTCATGCCTTTTTCGCCCCCCTTCACACCTCTTCACACCCTTCAACAACTTTCCACTTTCTTCCACGTCATTCCACACTATTAGTCATTTATTTCCTTTATAGTTTTGATTTTTTTTTGGTGAGCTTAAGTGTCAATTTTTCTCTAAGAGTGTTGGAGAGGGAGAGAAGTGAGAGATTTCTTCTTCCTACATTTCCTAAGAGAGGATTCAAAGGGTTTTCTTTGAGAAAGAGTTTCAGATAAGTGTTGCTTGTTTATTACTATTGTATGAACTTTCTTTTATATATGAAATTTGTGTTTTGTTGTATCTTTCTCATGAAGGGTGGTGGCTCTCGATTTGAAAGTTTACCAGCCACTAGGCCGGTCAATAGGGCTAGGGGTGGTAGCCAGGTGGTCAAGGGAGCTAGGTTGAGGGTTAATTATGGTTAACCCTCAATGACAAGTGATTATGGAAGAGATATTTTAGTTAAGGCCCAAAAAATGGGATAAAATCTTTTAAATTAGGGGACCCTTAGTCCATTTCTCACTTGAGTGATTTAAGTAGATTTATTCTGGTCAATAGAGTGTGTTTAGTGGCTGTGGAGACCTTAATTTGGTGACTTTGGCATGACTAAGTCAATTTTGGGGAAGGGGTCCAATTTGGGTCAAAATGGCTAGAAGTTGGGTTTGGGTTAGGCTAACCATGATATTGAGCTCAATTTATTGATCAATATTGTGTGGATGATTGTTATGAGAAGTTTATAAAAGATTTGGAGTGATTTTGAATTATTTTGAAGGTTCAATTAGAGGGATTTTGAGCATTTGATCAATTTGGGGGTGTCGTGTTAGACTTGGGTTTAGATTAGGCTAGAGTTGGGCCAGGTCCAAATTGATGGTTCAAAATGGTCGAAAGAAATGTCATAAATAGTTTTGAACAAAAATTGGGTGTCAAATTTGGGTTTAGAGTATTTAATTTAATAGAATTTGGAGAATGAAATTGAGTGAAATTGATGCTTGTCCAAGGCCAATTAAAGGTCCAATTTGATGTGTAAGAATTTTAGAAAGAATTTGGGATTCAAATTGGGGCAATTGAGTGGATCATATTGTTCAATTAGGTGAGATTAAGCCATATGGTCAAAATTGGGGGTTTGACTTGGATCAAAATTGCGCTCAAAGCATGAGTCAATTTCGCTTGGATTTGGTTTGGATTGATCATATGAAAGATTAATTTGAGTTTATGATTGAAATTGAGGGGAATTGGGGCCAAATTGATGGACATTTGAGGTGAATTTGAAGAAATTGGGCCTTTAAAGGCAATTTGGGGGTTTTGATCAAAATGATCAAATTGGCCAAATTGGGTTCAATTAAAGAGTCCAAATTGGTTTTGGGGACATTTGAAGTGATTTAAAATGTTTTGGTAAAGTTTGGGGTGTCAAGGGTATTTTTGTAATTTTGGCAATTTTGAGGGTATTTTAATAATTTAGATATTTTTTTGGTGGTTTTGGGCAATTTGGGTAGTTTCAAATGGTTTAAAATGATTTTTTTTGAATAAGTTTGGATACTGTGAATGAATTGGAAATTTTGGCCGAATTTGGGGTTTTAAGAGCATTTAGGTAATTTGGGTGGATTTAGGGGCAAAAGGCCAAGTTGGATATTTTGGTAGAATTGGGGTGCCAACCACCTTATATGAGCTATGGATCAATGAAATCCCCATTTGGGTCCTCTATGTAATAGTCTTAGCTAAACCCTAACCTAGGACCAATGGGTTTAGAGGACCTTCTACATGAGTCTCCCAAAAGCTCAAGGGATCAAAGTTAACAATTCTAGGTTTAGGGTTGTAAGTGAAAGTGTGTGTACTAGCTCCAGACCAACACCCAAGGTAGGAACTAAGGTCAAACAGTCCTATGGGGACTCTTCTTGAGATCCCACATACTGACCCCACCTATTAAGTGCTAGAGGTTAGGCCCAATATGTGGAACTTCAAGTTAAGCAAGGAAGAGTTTAGAGGTTCTAAGGGTGTGGGTTTCTTTTCTAGTTTTCTAGGAATAGTCATCAGGAAAACCCTATTGCTAGACCCTAGGCTACTAAAAAGGAAAAACTAAACCTCAACCAAAATTGAGTTCAACAGTTGACTGAGACAATACCATCTTAGATCTTACATGTTCTCACAACAGGTATTAACATTTTAATTGGCCAAATTAAGAAGTAAATGAAGTATAAGGTTTAAAATCATCACAATTTCTTCCAACATTAAAGTCATGGAGAAAACACAACAACCCATTAGTTTAAAAGTAGAAATGATGCACACAAATATAAAGTCTAAACTAAAACTAAATATAGACACAAAGATAAGCACTTATCTCAAATCCTCTCCACAAAATGTCTTGAAGTTCCTTTGAATTCTCTTCCTTAACTCACAATACAAACTAAAACTCTAAATTAAAACCACGCATACATTACAATAAAACACATAAAATAGAATAACACACAAACAAAAACTTTATATAAAAATAACACTATAATATTCCTATAATAAATCTAAAAATTTAAATAAGACTTTGTAAAAATAGAAATTTTGCTTTCTAAAAATTTCTTTAAAAATTTTGCAAATTTTGTTAATTCTCTTCAACAAAAAAGCCAAAAACTTAATCCTGATTCTCTTCATATATGTCAAATGCGATGTATGCGATTATATTATTAATTTCCTTAATTGTAGTTCTTACTTTGCAACGACGCCAAAAACTTGAACCCAAGAAAAAGCTAGGTAAAATCTTGGCTTCAAAGCAAATAAAAATACAATTATAACATTTAAATATGGGATACTATGCAAGTATACATATCATTATCAAGTAATATAGGACTTTTTAATTAAGCCTCAAATATAGAACTCAGAGAGAAAATTACAATATGGACTTGATAGAACAGAAGAAATTAGATAACAAAATTCTTCTTAGTGAAATATTCTTATTTAAACTTTCGATGCTATAATAGGAATGAAAGTTCGATTATTTTTGTAATTTTTGATAATTGAAAATAAAATAAGCAATTAATTAATTTAACTGGATATTTGCAAGATGAAGGCGATATAAATAAAAAATCTTTTTCCTTATCATGAATCAGTAACAAATATATGAATTTTGTTGTGGAAGTATTCTAATTGTGTTGTGCGAAATAGGAGCAATAATATTCTTTACCCTTACTAGAGATGCTATAAAGAACATCGGCTAATCTATAGTTTGAATAGTTTTAAAGACGAGTTAGGTAAGGAAGCTACTAGCTCTTACTCTAGAGTTCCCTATTTTCCCTCCATCTGGGGGCTAACTTCTCGTATCATAACCTAAAACTATAAACCAAATTGGGAGTTTTAGCCTGTCACTCTAAAGACCTCTAATTTTACACCCTTTTCTATTTGCACTCAACCCCATGAACTACATTCTCATCCATGAAATCAAATGTGATTCTTACCATTTTTTGACTGAGATAATACTATCTCGGATCTTACATGTTCTCAAAACAGGTATTAACATCTTAATTGGCAAATCAAGAAGTAAATGAAGTACAAGGTTTAAAATCATCACAACTTATTCCAACATTAAAGACTAATACTTCACACAACTTCCCTCCAATACTTAATCACTTATCATTTTAAGGAAAAAGATAAGGAAAACTTCTCAAAATTCATGAAGAAAAGACAACCACACTTGAGTTTGAAAATAAAAATCATGCACACAAACAAGAAGTCTAAATTAAAATCAAATGTAGCCACAAAGATAAAAACTTATCTCAAATCCTCTCCACCAAAGTACTGAAGTTCCTTTGAATCTCTTCCTTCACATACAATAAAAAATATAGCTCAAAATAAAAAGAAAAGTGGGCAGCGATGGCGGCAATAGGTGGCGGCTGCGGTTGCGTCGTATGTGGTGGTTAAAATTGGATCGGTCTAGATGGATTCTTGATGGATGTCCCCATTCAATAGATGATTCAAGTATTCTTTTATAATTTTTCAAAAGGTTTCTTGGTGTCTCTTCAAAATGTGTCTCCATTCATTGAATCTTCTAGAAGTTGTCTCCTTTCAAAAGCCAATTGAATAAATTTTCATGTCCATTAACTATAAACCACATTTTCACCAAAGGGTTGCTTAAAAAAACTCTTCAAAAATTTATCTAAATTCAATGAGTCATCAAATAACTAGTTCTGGTGCTTAGGCGCGGCTCTCTCGAGTTAACTGGCGCATAAGCGCCAGTTCTGGGCGCATGAGCTCCTCAATTCATTTTTACACCCTCTTCATTTTTGCTCCAAATTTAATTATTTTTCACTCCTTTTACCATTTTTTATATGTTTGATTGTACCTGAAAGAAAAACACAAAAATACCTTTTATTAAAGCACAATATCTGAAAAATAAGTATAAAAATGTGTACATAAAGAAGATAATTTTTAGGTGTATCAAAATGCTTCAAACATAAAATATTCATTGTCCTCAAGTAACACTCCAATTTTTTAAAAACCAAATAAGTAGATTATGCATATGAGTTTCTTTAGGATATTCTAAAATTTTGATGTAGAAATATAGTAGTCCAATTTAGAAAAAAAAAACTTTAGTAAATGAGACCAACTTCGTGTTTATAAATTTTTAATGTAAAGAAGTCTGAAAATATGAGTTTCTATCTAGTTCAAAAATATTGTAAACTCTCCAAATATAGATTTTAGGCATTCTATCTTCTCCACTTAGAATTTTTTATTTAATAATAAGTATACTTATTATATTATATTCTTAAGCTTAAGGGTTTCTCAAGNAAAGCTATAAGTTAAATTATTATCAATAGACTTCAGCCCTATCTTGATTATATTATAAAACCTAACCAAACTACTTTAGTTAAGGGGTGGTCCATCATTGATAACCCTCTTTTGGAACAAGAACTACTACAGNTGTGGAACCAATTTTTTATTAGGCACTAATCCTCAAGCTTCTCCTCCCTTTTTCAACTTTTCTTTTATTTTATTTTTTTTATTTTCTTTTTCTTTTTCTTTTTCTCTTTTCTTTTTTTTTTCCTTTTCTAGCAAGGATTACTATATCTGAATAGGTCTTTAATGATTTTGAATTCCACTCTTCCTTTCCTAATGAAAAGAGTTGATATATGATCAAAGGAAAATATGTTGAGAGTTTCATACTTATTTTATACTGTTTTTAATGATATTGCACTTTAAAGAAAGATATTTTTGATGTTTTGTANCCAAAGGAAAATATGTTGAGATTTTCATACCTATTTTAAACTATTTTTGATGATATTGCACTTTAAAGAAAGTTATTTTTTTATGTTTTGTTGTAGGAATGATGAATTAGGGTCATTGAAGGGAAAAGATGCAAAAAGGAGCGAATTTGGAGCGAAATGGACCAAAATGTGAAGATTTGNAAAGTTATTTTTTTATGTTTTGTTGTAGGAATGATGAATTAGGGTCATTGAAGGGAAAAGATGCAAAAAGGAACGAATTTGGAGCGAAATGGACCAAAATGTGAAGATTTAAACTAGGGCGCCGACGGTGAGCCCAACTACACCGACGGCGGACTTTTCCCGAGACTCCAGAACTAATTCACTTAGAAGGCCTACTGACGGCGCCCTCAAGGCCGCCGATGGCGAGCTCAGCGGTTATGTCCAACAATGCTTTGGATGAGGATAAATTTTGGAGGGGTGCTTAGGCAATTCTTGAGAAAACTCATCCACAACTTTAAAAGAAGAATTTGGCCAAAAATTGAGGAGGTCCTGGATATTAGAAAGGTCCTAGAGGTTAGAGAGGTTCCATTAGTGTTTGCTTGAGAGTCTAANTATATATATATATAAGTGAGTAGAAGCATGAGGAGATGCCTAACTAAAAATTGGCTTCACTTGGACCTACCTTAAGAGAAAACATAAATACAATCCTAAACTTATATTTATCGAATAACATCTTTTACTAGTAATATTCTCATGAAGTTCATATCATTTGAATATTTTAAGTGACTTGATATTACAACATATAATCATTCTTGAAATGAATAGAAAACTAGAACTCTTAAACTTGATGACTAGATAGTCTTGTATCTACAGAGTTAATTTAATTAATTGAAATATTTCTTAAAATCTCACTATGATATTTACTTAAATCAAACTTATAACTTTTCTGAATTAAAACTTTACCACAGTAGATCATAACTTTTATGTAGTACTAAAATTACTTGAGGCCAAGTAATAGTTAAGTTTGGCGGATTTTGACCAATGGAAAATATGTTGAGATTTTCATACATATTTTACACTGACTTTAATGATATTGCACTTTAAAGAAAATTATTTTTTATTTTTGTTGCAGGTATGTTGAATTATGATCATTGGAGAAAAAATAAGCAAAAAGGAGTGAATTTGGAGCAAAAAGGACAAAAATATGAAGATTTGATCTTAGGCACCGACGGTGAGTTCGACGTCGTCGACGGTGAGTTTTTCCTTAGAGTCTAGAATTAAATATTCTAGAGGCCCCCCGACGGTGAGCACGACGGTTCTCTCAATAGATGCATTGAATGTGAACGATTTTTGAAGGGACACTTAAGCATCTCTTAAAAACTCTTCTACAACTTTAAAAGAAACATTGGCAGGCCGAAAAAAGGGTCTCCACAGGGTGTCCATGAAGTCTTTGTTGTTTGTGGTGCCCATTAGAGTGTAGAGAGTGGTTAGTATTGTGAGGAATTCTTCAAGAGATTGTAAGAGTGAAAGGAATGTGAGAGATTTCTTCCTCCTTGCCGCTTCGAAGGAGAATTCTGTGTGCTGTAAAGAAAGGAAGAGATTCAGCGGAACTTCGAGANGAGAGATTATAAGAGTGGAGGGAAAGTGAGAGATTTCTTCCTCCTTGCTATTTTGAAGAGGAATTTTGTGTGTTGTAAAGAAAGGAAGAGATTCAGAGGAATTTCAAGGAGTATCCTTGGGAGAAATTAAAGATAAGTTATTTACTTGTTGTAGTTTGCATGACTTTAATTTTATCGATGAATTCCAAGTTTTGTTGTGTTTTCCCCATGAGATCTGAATAGTTTTCTCTATCTTTCTCCTTGTCTCGAGATTTGTGAAATGGTGATTTCAATTAGTGAAGCCATGAAAATTNTTATCTTGAGATTTTGTGAAATAGTGATTTGAATTGGTTGTGTCATGAGAATGTTAAAGAAGTTATGATGATCTTTTCACTTTGGTCTTAATAACTTTCAATCTGGCCAATTGATTTGTTAAAATATGTTGAGTTTTACAACTAAAGTAAAGATTTCTTCCAATATTCAGGGAGGTCAAAGCCCTTAGAAGTTGGGTGCAAATAAATAACGAAATAACATTATCGGGCATAGAATTGAATTTTGAGTGACAGACTAAAATCCCCAATTCGGTCCTATCGTTTAGGTGCTGAAGTGTAGATGTTAGCCATCAGGTGTGACAGACTAAAATCCTCAATTTGGTCCTATCGTTTGGGTGTTGAAGTGTAGATGTTAGCCCTCAGGCCTGACAGACTAAAATCCCCAATTCGGTCCTATCGTTTGGGTGCTGATGTGTAGATGTTAGCCCGCAGACAGACTAAAATCCCCAATTTGGTCCTATCGTTTGGGTGCTGAAGTGTAGATGTTAGCCCTGAGGCGAGGGAATGAGGAAGCTCCAAAGTGATAGCCGGTATCCTCTTAGCCTAGCCGCAGATTTAGTAAACAAGGGTAGGATTAGTCAATGTTCTTTATGCCTAGACCAAAGGCTAAAGAATATGTATGCCCCTATTTGTCATAATATAATTTGAACCAATTCACATTATCCATTCACTATTATTTCTTGACAAGGAGAAGCATGCTTTCTTATGTATTGAATATCACAATTAAACCCTCATTAGTATCATTAGTTATTTAATAGTTATTAAAATTACATATTTATTTTAATTGTCCATTCACTATAATTTCTTGACAAGGAGAATGATGCTTTCTTATATATTGAATATCACATTGGAATTCACTATAATTTCTTGACAAGGAGAAGGATGCTTTCTTATATATTGAATATCACATTTAACTAATTCATTAGTATCATTTATTATTTAATAGTTATTAAAATTATATATTTATTGCAATTGCCTATTAGTGACAGATAAGCAAATTGAAATTCGTTGTTGTGATTAAAGTATTGATTTTTCTAAAATCTNATAACTAAAGTGAAGATTACATCTAAGATTTAGGGAGGTCAAAGTCCTTGAAAGTTGGGTGCAAATAAATAGAGAAATACAAATTATGAGGCGTAGAATTGGAGATTTTAGAGTGACAGGCTAAAATCCTCTATTCGGTCCTGTCGTTTGGGTGCTGAAGTGTAGATGTTAGCCCTCATGCGAGGGGAACGTGGGAACTCCGAAGTGAGAGCCGGTATCCTCCGAGCCTAGCCGCAGATTCAGTAACCAAGCATAGGATTAGTTAATGTTCTTTATGCCTGGTCCAAAGGGTAGAGTATAGGTATGCTCCTGTTTGACACAATACAATTTGAACTGATTCAATTTTTCCATTCACTTATATTTCTTGACAAGTAGAAGGATGCTTTCTTATATATTGAACTCCACATTAAAAACATTATTAGTAGAATTAGTTAATTAAGAGTTTATTAAAGTTACATCTTTATTTCAATTGCTTATTAGTGACAAATTTGCAATTTGAACTATATTGTTGTGTTTATGTATTGATTTTTTAAATCTTAGTTTGTAGCCTCTAATATTATTCCCTGTGGGATCGATATCCAGGACTCCATTAAAGCCCTGTATTACTTGAGCAATATGTATACTTGCGTTGATAAGTGTGACTTTGCAATTATTAAAAATTTTATAAACATCTTTATCAAATCTATAACCGCTGTCAAGTTTTTGGTGTCGTTGCCGGGAATTTAAATCTTCTAACAACTGTATCAAATTCTTGTATTTTTAAGCATATATAAAGTCGCTATCAAGTTTTTAGCGCCGTTGCTGGGATTTAAATCTTCTAGCATCCGTATCAAATTCTTGTATTTTTAAGCATATATAAAGTTGTTGTCACTCTTTCCTTTGCTCTTTTTCATTCTTGTGCCATTCTACAAATTTGATAAATTCCAAAAATAACTTTAAAAATCAAGTTTAAATCATTAAACTAAACTTCCAAATGCACTAACTAAACTTCCAAGCAATTTTCATAGATTTTTCTTCAGTTTTCACCATGAATAGTAAATTTTTGGAAACTTCCAAATGTGCTTAAAAGATATGATGAAAATTCAAAATTTTTGCATAGAAGTACATCACTTATCTCAAGGAACTTGAATCTAGAAAATCTCACGTAATTCCACCAAGAAATCTCCAAATTTCACTTGTCATAGCCCTCAAAATCATGAACTCAAGTTGGGGAAGACGATAGGAGGCATTAAAAATGGCATTTTTGGACCAAAACTTCACTTATAGCCGTTCGCGAACCAGTTTTTGTGAATCGGCGCTTAAGCGCGACTAAGTAGCGCTTAGGTGCCTGCCTCACGCTTAAGTGTGAGATGTGGCTCTTAGGCGCCAGTGCACAATTTTCAAAATTTTCAATTTTAAGTAAAATGCATTATTAGTTTAAGTAAATCACCCCTAAATGGTCTCATAGCACTTAAATGACTATTTTTACTTCCTATAACTCCCTTCTATCTCAAAATTCTCCATAATAATTAATTCAATTCAAGCCTAAGAATAATACAAATTATTACAAAAAACAAACTTATATTAATTCACAAACAAGTAAAAACACATTTAACACTTAGTTATCTCTCCAAATAGCCTTGGATGGGAAAATTTTCCTAAGTAAAAAACACTTAACACACATTTACAATTCAACACATAAGTGACCACAAACACTAACACAAGACATAAACACTAACACACTTAAAAACATGACTCCAAACACACAATTCCTAACACTCGACTTAATGCCACTCTTCATTAGAAGGAAAAAATTCTTGTCTCTGAGTAGTTTTTCCAGGAATATAGAGTTGATAAAACGGATGGTGGTGACAAGCTCTAATACTATCATCTTCGATCCATTTTTGCTTAAGGAACATCGTCTTATCTGCTTCCTCTACATAACTGGTATGGTTGAATTGCATCTTAAGTTGCCACCCAATAATTTCTATATGAGCATACAATTNAATCTGGCCAATTGATTTGTTAAAATATGTTGAGTTTTACAACTAAAGTGAAGATTACATCCATTCAGGGAGGTCAAAACCCTTGGAAGTTAGGTGAAAATAAATAGGAAAATACTATTATCGAGCGTAGAATTGGAGATTTTAGAGTGATAGACTAAAACCCCCAATTTGGTTCTATCGTTTGGGTGCTGATGTGTAGATGTTAGCCCTCAGAGGAGGGGAACGTGGGAGCTCCANCACTTAGATCTTAATTTACTTTCAATCTGGCCAATTGATTTGTTAAAATATGTTGAGTTTACAACTAAAGTGCAAGGTTATATTCAAGATTCAAGGAGGTCAAAGCCCTTGAAGTTGAGTGCAAATAAATAGGGAAATATTATTATCGGGCGAAGAATTCGAGATTTTAGAGTGGCATACTAAAATCCCCAATTCGGTCCTATCATTTGGGTGCTGATGTGTAGATGTTAGCCCTCAAGTGAGGGGAACGTGGGAGCTCCAAAGTGAGAGCTGGTATCTTCCCAACCTAGCCGCAAAATCAGTGTCCAAGCATAAGATTAGTAATTATTCTTTATGCTTCAAAGGGTAAAGAATAGCGCAGATTCAGTAAACAAGTGTAGGATTAGTCAATGTTTTTTATGCCTGGACCAAAGGGTAAAGAATAGTCAGTAAACAAGCGTAGGATTAGTCAATGTTCTTTATGTCAGGACCAAAGGGTAAAGAATAGGTGCCTATTTGGCACAATATAATTTGAACCAATTCACTTTATCCATTCACTATAATTTCTTGACAGGGAGAAACTATTGGCACAATATAAATTGAACTAATTCATTTTATCCATTCACTATAATTTCTTGACAATAATATAAATTGAACTAATTCATTTTATCCATTCACTATAATTTCTTGACAAAGAGAAGGATGCTTTCTTATATATCATTTGGCACAATATAATTTGAACTGATTCACTTTATCCATTCACTATAATTTCTTGACAAGGTGTAGGATTAGTCAATGTTCTTTATGCTTGGACCAAAGGGTAAAGAATATTTAGCCGCAGAATCAGTAACCAAGCATAGGATTAGTCAATGTTCTTTATGCCTGGACCAAATGATTAGTCAATGTTTTTTATGCCCGGACCAAAGGGTAAAGAATAGGTATGCTCCTATTTGGCGCAATATAAATTGAACTAATTCATTTTATCCATTCACTATAATTTCTTGACAAGGAGAAGGATCCTTTCTACATTCACTATAATTTATTGACAAGGAGAAGGATGCTTTCTTATATATTGAATATCACAATTAAACCTCTATAATTTCTTGACAAGGACAAGGATGCTTTCTTATATATTGAATATCACAATTAAACCCTACTCTATCATTAGTTACTTATTAGTTATTAAAATTATCTATTTATTTCAATTGCCTATTAGTGACAGATAAGCATATTGAACGTTGTTATTGTGATTAAAGTCTTGCTTTTCTAAAGTCTTAGTCCGTAATTCTAAACAACTCCTTGTGGATCGATATCTAGGACTTCATTAGAGCCCTATATTACTTGAACGATACGTATACTTGCGTTGACAAATTTGACTTTAACATTATGGAATTATAATAATTATACATCTTAACCAAATCAGACACATCTATAAAGTCGCGATCAAGTCTTTGGACACAGTTCCTGGAAATTAAATCTTCTAGTAGCGTCATCAAATTCTTGTATTTGTTGATTACAAAAAAAGTTGGTCAATATATTTACTTTACTTAAAAACATAATAATAGTTTTTGAAAGTTACTTTCAATAAAAGAAATTTAAATTTTGAAAATAAAAGTTCAATTCTTGTACATTTTTCAAAAATACAATTTCTCCTACTTAATATAGTTACACAATATTTATCATTTTCACACTAAAAAAATTTAACTTTAAGTTTTTCTTCATTACTATAGGTTTTAACTAAATTCTCTTACTTATTTCTATATTCAAAATTTTACTTCCCTAATATAACATCATATACATGATCATTTTTCTTCAAATTAAAATCAAATTTTTTTGTAGTACAATTGGAAACAAATAAATTTCAAGTTTTTAGAAAATTTTTCATCCACCCCCAAACAAAAATTTTTAATAAGATAAAAAATTTTAGCATTATATATAGTGACAGGAATGAAAACTAAAAATATCATGCTTGCAGAAATTTTCACATCCTAAATACATAAGTATAAAAATTAAAAACTGGAGTAAAGATTAAATTGATCAAATTTTAATTTACTTAACGTTTAATGATTCATTAGACTTCTATAAAGTGAAGGATAACATAAAAGCAAACAAACACACTAACAAATATTCACAACTGCAACATAAATAAAATTTTTGGTAGTGAAATTCTTAAGTTCAACAACAATGCAGGATTAAGTTCAACACAGACAAACTAAATAAACTAAACAACAAAATTAACACAATTACTACCACAAAAATAAAATAAGTACTCACAAAACATAAATACATCACAAGAGTGTATAACAAAACAAAACACAAGTCTCAACAAATACAACTTAAAACAAAACAACAGTACAATATAACTGTACCACAAAAAGTTCACAACAATACATAAAAAAACTAAACTATAGAACTCAGTCTAATCATCCTCTTACTCCTCAGCATCACTCTCGTCACTATGCCAAACAGCTGTAGGCTCATAGGATGGATATTTTGGATATTGAGGGAAAAATACACTCTGGTCACCTCTCATGAAGTTTTCCATACATGAGTGGAATCTCTCCTTATAATCACTATGTTTTCTCATATGTCCATCTATAAATTTTGCAAAATTTTCTAAATTTAATACCTTATCTTTGGTATAGTTGACGTTGTCCAATATCCTTTGCAACAATTGTGACTGAAAAATCAAATCTAGAAGTCTGACCTTGTGATGTCGAAGCAAGTGAAGTAGAAGCACCTAAACTGCTGGAAAATCCACCTCTCTAGCTAAAAATTGAATGATGTGAATAGGATTTCACATTAGTACTAGTAACGGGCTTGAGTGGCTGTAGTATCTCCTCCCAACTATTAAATCTAACTCTAGCCAACTTGCAAAATGAAATGATCAAGGATGTGAATACCAAACTTGCAGTAGTAGCAGCGACAACAGAACTGGTGATAACATCATAAATCAGAGCTCCAATATCGATAGGCTTGAACTGCTGAATACAATAGTTCAAGGATGCTCTGTCTTGGGTCACTTCACTAAGGTTATTTGTAAGCAGTAGGCGAGTAGAAATAAAGTAGTACAAAGAGTCTTGGATGACTTAAATTTGATTTGTAAGCAGTAGACGAACACAAATTAACATGAAATTTTACACAAACAAACACTTATATAAATTCACAAACAACTAAAAAAATTTTCAATACATAAATTCTCAATCCAAAGAGTCTTAGATGAGATTGTTCCTAACGCAAATAATAAAAATTAATAACATTAAAAACACTCTAAACAAACTTAACATTAACAAACAAACACTAAACACACAAACATTAAATAAAGAACTTAATTCCACTCTCCTTCTTGTGGAACGAATCCTGGTCTATCATTAGTCTCTCCTTGAGCATTTGGAATGTAAATCTAATAAAATAGACAATGATTAATAACTTTGATTTAGTTTTCTTCAATATGTATTTAGGATGTAAAATTTTTTGCAAGCATGTTATTTTTAGTTTTCATTTCTGCCTATATATATCTATATATATATATAATTCTAAAATGTTTTATCTTATTAAAAATTTAAGTTTGGGGGGGGGGGTTGAAAAATTTTCTAAAAACTTGATGTTTATTTATTCTCCAATGTACTTCAAATAAATTTGATTTTGATTTGAAAAAAAAATGATCATGTATATGAAGTTATATTAGAGAAGTAAGATTTTGAATATTGAAATATGTAAGAGAATTTTGTTAAAACTGATAGTAATGAAGAAAAACTTAAATTTAAAATTTTTTTAGTGTGAAAATGCTAAATATTGTGTAATAATCTTTAGTAGGAGAAATTGTATTTTTGAAAATTGTAGAAGGATTTGACTTTTATTTTCAAAATTTAAATTTTTTTTATTGAAAGTCATTTTTAAAAATATTTTTATGTTTTTAAGTAAAGGAAATATATCAACTCTTTGCTTTAGGAAAGGAAGAGTGGAATTTAAAATCATTAAAGGTCTATCCAGCTATAGTAATCCTTGCCAGAAAAAAAATAAAAAGAAAAAGAAAAAGAAAAAAAAAGAAAAAAAGAAAAAAAGAAAAGAAAAGTTTAAAAAGGGAGGAGAAGTTTGAGGATTAGTGTTTAATAAAAAATTGGTTCCACATCTGATCTGTTTATAGTATAAGACTTGAGAAAGTTTAAGCTTAAGAATATAGTATAGTAAATATAATTATTCTTAAATAAATATTTTTAAGTGGAAAAGATAGAATGCCTAAACTCTTTATTTTGGAGAATTTACATTATTTCTGAACCTGATAAGAACTCAAAATTTTAGACTTCTTTATATTAAAAATTTCTAAAATCTAGTTGGTCTTATTTACTAAAGTTTTTTCTAAATTAGACTATTATATTTCTACATCAAAAATTTAGAATATCCTAAAAAAACTCATAAACATAATCTACTTTTTTGTTTTTTAAAAGCTTAGAGTGTCACTTAAGAACAAACAATATTTTAAGTTTGAGAGATTTTGATACACATAAAATATACAGTCTTTATGTACATATTTTTATACCTATTTTTTAAATATTATGCTTATTGTGTGTTTTTCTTCCAGGTACAATGAAATGGATGAAAAATGGTAAAAAGAGTAAAAAATGATCAAATTTGGAGCAAAAATGAATAAGGTGCAAAAATGAACTAAGGTGCCTAAGTGTCAAGGACTAGCACTTACACGCTAGTTAAGCAGAAAGAGCTACGACTAAGCGCCAGGTACCTCGCGCTTAAGCGCTAGATGTAGTTATTTGATGATTCATTGAATTTGGATGAATTTTTGAAGAGGTGTTTGAAGCAACCCTTGGTGAAAATGTGAGAAATAGTTAATGAACACAAAAAAAACAATCAATTGGTTCTTGAAAGGAGGCAACTTATAAAAGATTCATTGAGGAGACACATTTTGAAGAGACACCAAAGCACCTTTTGGAAAATTATAAAAGAAGACTTGGAGCATCCATAGAAGAGAGAATCCATCTAGACCGCTCCAATGCCAACCACTACGTATGCCGTCGCCGTCGCCGCCCATCACTGCTGTCGCTGCCCACTTTTCTTTTTATTTTGAGTTGTATTTTGTATTGTAAGTGAAGGAAGAGATTCAAAGGAACTTCAAGACTTTGGTGAAGAGGATTTGACATAAATTTTTATCTTTGTGACTACATTTGGTTTTAATTTAGATTTCTTATTTGTGTGCATGATTTTTATTTTCAAACTCAAGTGTGGTTGTGTTTTCTTCATGAATTTTGAATAATTTTATTTATCTTTTTCCTTAAAATGATAAGTGATTAAGTATTGGAGGAATTTTTGTGAAGTATTTGTCTTTAATGTTGGAAGAAATTGTGATGATTTAAAACCTTGTTCTTCATTTACTTCTTGATTTGGCCAATTAAGAAGTTAATATCTATTGTGAGAACATGTAAGATCCAATATGGTATTGTATCAGTCAACAAATGGTAAGAACCACATTTGATTTCAAGGATGAGAATGTATTTCATGGGGTTGAGTTCAAATAAAAAGGGAAATGAACTTTGAAGGTTGTAGAATTAAAGGACTTTAGAGTGATTTGCTAAAGACCCAATTTAGTTTATAGTTTTAGGTTTTGATACGAGATGTTAGCCCTGAGGTGGAGGGAGAAGAGGTAACTGTAGAGTGAGAGCTGGTATCTTCCTTGCCTACCTCGTTTTCAACACTAACCAAAATATATATTAGCCGATGTTCTTTATAACATCTCTAGTGAGGGTAAAAAATATTATTGTTCTTATTTGACACAAGATAATTAGAATATTTCCACAAGAGAATTTCAATGCTTGTTAATGATTCAAGATAAGAAAATATATTTTATTTATATTGTGTTTACCATGAAAATATCTAGTTAAATTATTTAATTGCTTACTTTATTTTCAATTATAAAAAATTACAAAAAGAATCAAACTTTCATTCCTATTATAGTATCTAGAGTTTAAGTAAGAATATTTTGCTAAGTAAAATTTTTTTATCTAATTTCTCCTATTTTGTAAAGTGCATATTGTAATTTTCCCTGTGGGTTCAATATTCAGGGCTTAATCCTTATGGTGCTGTGGATATCAAGAATGCTAAAAATGATAAATTTATCAAGGTAAATGGACATAGGTTGAATTTTACATTGATGGAAATATAGTTAGATCTGATGAAATCCTAATGTTGGATCAACCAGAGTAAGATGTGGATACGTAGAGCTGACGACGTTAAACCAAACACTTTGTGGGAAGCAACCTATAATTTTTAGAGTGGAGTAAGTTTAGTGTGTTTAAATTTGATTATATATTTTCTTGATTATGTTTGAGAGTCACACATGTGTAATTACTACTTAAATTGATATAATTCACAACTTAGGGGAGGTTAAGACATGTATTTGGACCTATGAAAAACCAACATTCATTTGTGCATTGTCACCTAGATGCCAAAATTTGGCACGTAGGTGCCACAATATAGAGAACTGATAGCGACTTTATATATGCTTAAAAATACAAGTATTTAGTACTGCTGCTAGAAGATTTAATTCCTCAGCAACGACACCAAAAACTTGAAACTAGTTATAGATTTGATAAAGATGTATATATAAAATATGCAATAATGGTAAAGTCACACTTATCAACGCAAGTATACGTATCACTCAAGTAATACAGGGATCTAATGGAGTCCTAGATGTCGATCCCACAGGGAGTAATATTAGAGACTACGAACTAAAATTTTAGAAAATCAATACTTAATCACAACAATATAATTCAAATTGCTTATGTGTCACTAATAGGCAATTGAAATAAATATGTAATTTTAATAACTCTTAAATGACTAATTCTATTAATAAAGTTTCTAATGTGAAATTCAATATATAAGAAAGCATCCTTCTCCTTGTCAAGAAATTATAGTGATGGATAAAGTGAATCTGTTCAAATTGGATCGTGTCAAATAGGAGCATACATATTCTTTACCCTTTGGTCCATGCATAAAAAACATTGACTAATCCTATGCTTGGTTACTGAATCTGCGGCTAGGCTAGGAGGATACCAGCTCTCACTTCAAAGCTCCCATGTTCCCCTCGCCTGAGGGCTAACATCTACACTTCAGCACCCAAATAATAGACTGAATTGAGGATTTTAGTCAGTCACACTAAAATCTCTAATTCTACGCCCGATAATTTTATTTCCCTATTTATTTTCACCCAACTTCCATGGGCTTTGACCTCCCTGAATCTTAGATGTAATCTTCACTTTAGTTGTAAAACTCAATATATTTTAACAAATCAATTGGCCAGATTGAAAGTAAATTAAGATCGAATTGAAAATATCTTCACAACTTCTTTAACATTTTCAAGGTTCAACCAATTCAAATCATCATTTCATAAATCTCAAGCAAGGAGAATGACAGAGAAAACTACTCAAAAATCATGGGGAAGATATGACAAAACTAGGAATTTATATATATATAAGCAAAGTCATACAAACTACAGCAAGTAAATAACACTTATCTCTAATTCCTCCCTAAGAAAACTCCTCAAAGTTCTTCTGAATCTCTTCCTTTTTTTACAGCACACAAAATTCTTCTTTGAAACAGCAATGACAAAGAAATCTCTCACTTTCCCTCCACTCTTACAATCTCTCGAAGAATTCCTCACAATCTAACCCTAAATCAAACTCTCTACACACTCCCAACACTTAACACTTAACCCCTAGAGCCTCCAGAAGCCTCCAAAAGCCTCCAAAACACTCTCCATTTTCGGCCAAAATCTTCATTTAAAGTTGTAGAAGAGTTTTCTCAAGAGTTACCTAAGCATCCCTCAAAAAATCGTCCACCTTCAATGCACCTTTTGAAATAACCGCCGATCTCGCCGTCGGCAGCCTTGAGGGCGCCTTTTGCAGGCCTTCTAAATTATTTTATCTGGAGTCTCGGGAAAATCTCACCGTCATGGCCATTGGGCTCGTCATCGGCACCCTAATTTAAATCTTCATATTTTGGTCATTTTCGCATCAACTTCGCTCCTTTTTGCATCTTTTTGCTCTAATGACCATAATTCATCATACCTCCAACAAAACATCAAACATATATTTCTTTAAAGTGAAATATCATCAAAAAAATAATAAAATAAGTATAAAAATCTCAACAGATTTTTCTTTGGTCAAGAACCTAGCACCTAGGGTCCCAAATTTGGCGCCTAGGCGCCGCAGTTACTAAATCACAAAATTAAGTGATTGTTTAGTTTTTCTGATGCTTTTTGCCATTATAAACCCCCAAAATCTTCATTTCATTTTGTTCTTCACATTTAGAAGGTTTGGGAGTGATAGAAGTCTTTACATTTCATCAGATTTCAAGATTGATGGATTGCAATGCTTTAACAAGTTCAACTCTTGGATTCTTTGATCATAAGAAGTTCATAAGCAAAGAAGCGCAGAGACTTCATGATAAAACTTTAGTGAAGAAGAAATTAATAAAATAAAGATGATTTGTCATGTTTAAAAGGCAGATCAAATCAATTATTGCGCTGAGGCATTGAGAAGTGTTTTGCTACACCCTTATCGCTGTTGTGATCTCTGACGTGAAGGAATTCAATGCAAATCTTCATGGATTAAATCATGGACTAGTTTATGTCTGAAGTAAGTTATTACCTTTCACTCCTTCAAAGATAAACGAGTTGTTCTTGGTGGATGGCATGCCACTTTGCTAATGTGCTAACTTCACTATGACTAGAGACAATTTGACTGAGATCTTCAGATTTTTGACGGACAGTGATGAACATTGGAAATTTAGAAGTGATTCCAAGGTCAGTTTCTTAACTACAAGATTAAATTCATCATCTATGCCTTATAAATTTTTCATTTCTACCAAATTGCTTCCTACCACAAACATTAAGGAAATAATTAAGGAAAGTGCAATCCTAAATTATGTATTTAAAAGGGAAGCCCTATTAGTGTAGGGGCACTTATTTATAGATCCATCATTGGAGTTGAACTAAATGGATCTATGAATGGGCTTAGACTTCCTTATCTTCTCATTTTGAAGTCAACCAAAGATCCCTTATGAAAGTTGGGAATAGATACTTCTTACCTGGAAGCCCATGGACCAATCTATCTTGAGGTGTGAAAACATCGTTCTTTATGCAACACTAGGAAGAAGTTTTTATATGGATCAATCTTCACAACCTTCCATATCATCAACATCTCAACATGTTGATTGTTGGAGGAAGTGGGGAATATAAAGAAAGAGATATCAGTGATTCATAACAAGATCATTAACAACACCGATCAATTCAATCATTTGGATTAACAAATGAAACAACAGTTGGATCATGTTGTCATAGACCATGATGCACATATCCATATGTACAAGAAAAATTATTGGATCAACAAAGAATCCAAGGACTTCCTGAACTATCCCTTCTACAACATGTACGTGCATCAGTCACTTGGAGATATTAAATAAGTTGATAGTGAGGTTGTTGACAATTTGTAGTGGACTTTTTGTGTAGCTTTATATGTGCTTGTTGCTTCGATGTGTGTTTAAAAGCTATTGACATTGTTGTGTGCTTGTAGGCTTTCTAATACTTTGAATGTTTCTGTGTTTAGTAGTCTGTGAGTGAATTTAATATTTATGTTTACAAGTTGTGAGTAACGTACATTTGTGTTTATACGGGGATTGGATTTTTATTTAAATAAAAGTGATTGTTGGTGTTTGTGAAAATTAGATGTTGTAAGATGTTTAAACATGTTGAATTTGGCTTGCTGAGGTTCATAGTGCCTTGGTGTGCAGTTTTGTTTTTTGAAATTTAACGAAAAAAATGAAAAATTAAAATTTGGGCACTGATGCCTAGGCGTCAAAATCTAGCGCCTAAGAGCTAGAGACCTGAGAGCTTGGTGCAATGCACCAAAATTTGGCTCCCAAACACTGGTTCAACTGAACTGTTAATCTGTGTTAAAAACCCAATTTTTGACCAAAACATCACCTTCTTCTTCCTAGTTTTTGCTAAAAATATCGTTGGGGCCTCCTAGGGATTCTCAAATATTGGTTTTTGGAGCGATTTCTTGGCTATAAAAATTTAAATTTTATCTCCTCAAGGTAAGAGTTTCACTTCAATGCAATTTTTTTTATTATTTTCATAATGGATTCATCTCACATTGCTCATATGGCAAAGTTTTAGATTTTTTGGAGGAAATGAGTGATGAATCCATGGTAGAAAGTTTCTTACCTTAAAAAAATGATGTTGGGAGTTTAAGAATAATGTTTGAAATTTATGAGGATTTTCTTGGAATTTGTATTGATTATGGCTTTTAAAGCTAAGAGAGAAAAAGGAAGACTTGAGTTTGATTTTGGGAAGTTCGCCAATATTAAGGCTCAGTATAAATTCACCAATCTTCTTGTTTATAAAAAATTAATTTGGGAGAGAGCTTTTCTCAATCCAGGGGGAGCAGTTGAAAGCTTAATTATAACCCAAGACTTGGAAAATTTCTACCACTTCACCACAACAACAGTAATTTCTATTGTTTGGGAATTTTATGCCAGTTTTCTTGAAGCCTCTGATGATCAAGTTTATGTTCAAGGAAGAACAGTGGAAGTTACTCTTGTGTGCATCAATGCTCTATACCAGTTGCTCAATTTTTTGAACTGTGAGTATTCTTTATTCGAGCCTACTAAATCGCAGTTAGATGAGGTGGATGCATTTCTGAGTGATGGAAGAGGAGTTTGGAAAATTAAGAAAATCCATAAGGTAAACTTCTCAGCCTCATTATTAAATGTACCCTCTAAGGCATGACACTATTTTATTTTTACACAACTTCTTCCTTCAAATCACCTTAGTGAGGTGACCAATAATAGAGCATATTTGAATTTTTGCATTCAACAGATGAAATATATAAATATTGGATCTATATTTTATCATAATATTTTCTCTAGAGGTGGCACTACTGAAGGATTAGGTTTCCCTTCCTTAATTTTTTTACTTTATTTAAGCAATTAGGAGTAGAATATGAGTGTTGGGAAGAAAAAATACAACCTCTTAAACCAATTAGCAAAACCAATGTTCATATGAATTGCATGCTAGAATGAGATCTAGGGGAGGAAGTTCAGATATTCCTTCTACCTCTATCTCCAGACCATCTATCTCTGGTACTGTTGCTCAATCTTCTGCCACTCTAGAAGATCTTCATGGTGATTATTAGCATATCTTCAAGGAAAAGTGACTAATATTGATTTTAAGATTGATCATGTCAGGGATACTTGAAGCTCAAACATGATTATGATACAAGTTTCAATACATATCTAGTGAGTTTTCATCTAGGAGATCATAATATTCAGTTTCCACCAAGTCCTCCATTTCTCGACTATCACCCACAAGACTATATGGAAGAGGAGGAGGGGACTGATGAGGAGATAGAAGGAGATAACAATGAAGATTAGTATCTTTGTTTGTTTATTGTATTTTTGTTTCTTTAGTTGTGATAAATGTTCTAAACTATGTAGTGTAGAAATTGTTGTTGTGGACTTGTTGCAATTTGGATTTGTTACTATTTGTTGCTTATAGTGTTTCTTGTCTGTGTTACCGCACTCTACCACTTTTGTTATACATGTTGTTATGCTTAAAAACTCTTGTACCTAGCAATTTATTTTTGTTATATACATGTTAAGTAATCTACTGCTATTGTATACCTACTTTCAGTACTTACATACTATCATGTTAAACCCTTTTTATAAAAATCATTTTTTAAATTTTTTTCATGCTTCTATATTTTCTGTTATAAGTGTTTTAACCTATTAAGAAAAATTTAAGTTTGGGAGAGGAAGAAAATTTTTGAAAAACATAATTTTTATCTGTCCTTAAGAAATTATATTTAAAAAAAATAATCTTTTTAAAGTAATGTGGGGACATGAGGTGTTATTTTTAGAGAACTATATTTTCTGATTCTATAGATGTTGTGGTAGAATTAAGTAAATTTTTGGTGATAAAGGTTAGTTGTAAGAATTAAGATATTAAGTAAAAAGTAGAAAAGAAATTGTCTCTTGAAATACTGAGGATCTTAGATCTATACTTTAAAGAATCAAGACTTTATGAAAAATTATCTTTGAAAACTAATACAAAGGATTAAGGTAAAGGAATGTGATAAATTTTTAACTTTAAAAGGAAAATAGTAAAGTTGAAAATCATTAAGGACTGATCAAAATATAGTAATCCTCACTAAGAAAAAAAGAAAAGAAAGGATTAAAAATGATCCTAAAAGTAAAAGAAAAGAAAAGAAAAAAAAAGAAAAAAAAAAGTATATATGAAAGTGAGGAGATGTTTGATTAAAAATTGGCTTCACTTGAATCATTTTAAAGAAAGAGACTTTATTAAAGTTCTGAGATTTTATTTTCTGACAACATCAGTTTACCTTTACTTGTAGAGTTCTCTCAATTTTTATATGTTATTTTTTTAGACTCCTATGTTTTTAAAACTACAATTAATTTTTAAAATGAATAGAAGAATTAGAATTCCTGGACTTGATTACAATTTCTTCTTATGACTTACTTCTAACATGAATTACTAAGCTTTTCCTAAAGTCATGACTACCACATTTATAGGACAAAAATATAGAGGTATTTAATGAAACCCACTACCAAATATTAAAATATTTTTAAGAAGAAATAAGTTACTTGAGGACAAGAAACAATTAAGTTTGCGGGATTTTGACATGCCTAAAACATGTTACTTTTATTCGCACATTTAATGCCTATTTTTAATGATATTGCACTTTATTAGAAGGTATTTTGTTGCTTTTAGGTGTAGGTACACTAAATGGAGCAAATGGAGCAAATTGGAGTCAAATGAAGCAAAAAGACCAATGTTAATTGATCCGAATTTTTTGTTGCGATAGATTGTGTAAAATTTAGTTAAATATAATCAATTAATTTTCAGATTCTACACAAGTATATGTATCGTTATCAAGTAATAATGGACTTTCTATTTAAGCCCTAAGTATCGATCTTACGAGGAACGTTTAAATTGGAAATGACAAATTTGCTAGGAAATTCACATAAATTTAACTAAAATCACTGTCACTAATTTCAATTGTTGAGATGTAATCAAATTTAAAATTTTAAACTATTATCAAATCAAATATGCAAAATTTAAAACAGTAAATACTAATCTATTATGTTTATGTAACGGAGATTCTTATGTGAAAAAACATCATTCCCACTACAACGAGGCTATAGTAAAATGAGATGAGATAAATGTTCATAATATGTATTGTGCCAAATAAGAGCAATTTTAATTCTCTACCCTGATACAGTGCATAGAAAATCATTGGCTAATCTCAGTGTTTAGTCCCTAAATCCGTGGTTAGGGTAGTAGGATACTGGCTGCCACTCCACAGCTCCCACTTCCCTTCAATATGAAAGTGGAATGGAATGATGTGGTGCAAAAAATGAAAGTAGAGAAGTGAAAAATGTAGAGGAGCCCATTTTCTGATGAAAATTGGCCCTAAATAGAGCCCAAGGTTCGTTCTCCAAGAGGTGCCTCCAAAAGCTCTTCAAAAAGTTGTCTAAATACATCAAACCTTCTAGAAATGGGGTCTGCACCGCCTTTGGCGCCGTCGGTTCTGAGTAAAAAATCTCCGCGTTAATTTGTTCTACGTCATCGGCGCTGAGCATTTCTTCAAAAATGTCATTTTGACTACAAAGTTCATTCATTTTGCTTTAAGCCATAAAAATAAACAACATGCAAGAAAACATCAAAATACCTTCCATTAAAGTGTAATATCATCAAAAATATGTATAAAGTATGGGTCTAAAAATGCATATATTTTTGGTGTATCAAAATCCCCCAAATTTACATGTTACTTGTCCTCAAGTAACTCCTTTGCTACATAAAAAATATGACTTATGATAAAGATCTTAACTTTCAGACTTCCATATTTTAGTTTTCCAAATATAATAATATAACTTAAGAAAATTTCAAAACAACTCCAATTAATACTAAAGGTGTAAATATATTCAATAATTAGGTCTATGGTTTTCAAAACAACTCCAGTTAATACTAAAGGAGTAAAGATATTCAATAATTAAGTCTAAGGTTTCTGATCCTCTATTTCTTTTAAGAAAAATTACAATTTGTTATATTAAAGTCACTTAGCAAATTCATATGAAAAAGAACTTCATAAAACTTTATTAATAATTAAGTTAATATTCAAATCAAAAGTTTAGAAAATGTGTTCAAGTCTTTTTCCTTAAGTTGATTCAAATGAAGCCAATTTTTAATTAGACATCTCCTCAAGCTTCTCCCCATATATATATTTTTTTGTTTTTTGTTTTTCTTTTCTTTTTAGGATCATTTTTAATCCCCTTTTTCTTTTCATTTCTTTCTTTTCTTCTCTCTCTTTTTTATATGTCTGGATTACTATATCTAGATAGCCTTTAATGATTTCGAACTTCACTATCCTCTTCTTAAAGTTAAAAACTTTTTACATTTCTTCACTTAACAAATTTATATTAACTTAAAGATTTAGTAAAGTTTAATTCTTTTCTTTTTAAATGAATCTTTTAAGATTTTTAATACTTCAAAAATACAAATTTTGTTTATTAAAAATAGAAAAACATAGTCTTATTCTCTTTTACCAAATATCTTAGCCCCTAGAAGTAACCTCTATTATTGATAATATTTACTTAAATTCACTATATATTTAGAAACATAAATAAATTTATCCAATGTTAACCTCTAATACCAAAGGTCATATTAAATTTAAAATTTTTAAAATATAATTAAGTGAGGACAAATAAAATTAAGTTCTTTCTCTCTTCTAAAAATGATTTTTTTCTTCTTTCCCCCAAACTTAAATTTTTAAAAGATTTTTACATGAAGAGCTTTAAAAATGAAGGTTAAAAAAAAGCATTAAATACATAATTTTTTTTTACCTGTTGGAGATTCTGATTTTTTAACATAAATTTTAAAAATACTGCACGTGCTCAAATGAAAACTACAAGGCTAAAAACATTAAATTATACATAATACATATAAAATTTGCTGAGAAAGAGCTAATCACAAAACAAAATAAAGTGCTGAAAATAATAACATAACTAAACTAAATTCTAAAAGTGAAAATAGTTTTCCACATTACATGTTCACATAACATAACAACAAAGTCTAAACAACATCACAAAACAAATAATACAATCAAAAAGTACAAACACAAACAAACAAACAAAATAGATCACCAGTCACCATCTTCCTCATCATCGACATCTAACTTCTGCTGTTTTTTTTATTTTCCAAGCCCCTTTCTCACTAGTTAGAAAAGAAATAACTTCATCTAAAGCCTGATCTGTAATAGAAAAAGAATGATTCTGACATTTATACACATCTTCTACAGAATAAAACTCATTTATTTTCTTTGGAGTAAATTTTACCCATTTTCCCTGAACAAATACATAATCATCAGTAGCTTCAGGAAGGTTGGCATAAATCACATCGACAGTAAAATAACAAAAATTTTCCCACTGCCGAGCAATAATCAAACGTTCGACCTCTCCTCCTAGATTTTTAAAACCTCGGTCTTGAATTACTTTCTTATTTTCACAGATGCTATGAAATCGAGCAGTAGCTCTAAAGCTAACAAATCTCTGCTCGTCATATTCTAATTTCCTTTTGCTCGATCTGGTGCCATAGGAAATCTAGAAAATTTATAAAAGTCCAAATAAATTCTAAAATTCCAAAAATCAAAATGTAAAACATTTTAAACTTCAAATCACTAAATAAGAGTTCATGACCAAAGGATTTTCTAAAAAATTTCTTAAAAAATTTCCATATTTTTGGATCCATGCAATATGAGATTAATCCTTAGTGAAAATAAAAAAATTTTTGGTTTAATGTGTAGCTCTTACTTAGAGAAGATGAAATCCGAAGTCTTTTAGCCTTTAAATCGCCTCAAATAAGCCCAAAATCAAGCCCTAGCCGCCCAAACCGAAGGTTGAAGATGACTTAAGCGTAAAAATGGTGGCCATAGTAAAATTACATGTTTTTAGGGGTTAAAATCTGTTGTCGGATCAAGGGCGCTGTCGGCGCTGAAGGCCCAAAAAATTCTATATTTTGGTTTTCTTAATTTTCAATTTCTTATCTACTTACTCCAAAAATTTTTAGTATTTTAGATACAAATTTTTATCTAACAATAATTTACAGATAAAACATTTCACAAATACCAATTTTCACAAACAACAACAAACTAACTTTTATATATGAAAGTTCACTTTTTACAAACACAATTTTTAATTACACAATCACACATATTATACAAATTAATTATAAATTAGAGTCAAATTCAAGCCACAATACTAAATGCTGTCATAAAACTAGACGCACAATCAAAGTTTAAAATTCCTAAGCAAAAAGCAACAAAAAAAACAAACCAAATTAAATCTACACAATTATACTAAATTTATATAATGTTTTAAAATAGATAGAGAATTTAAAGTCTTCAATTATTACGCCTCTTATTCAGTGCTTTCTCCTCCTCTGATATATTCCATAGATTGGTAATGAACATATAAGTTATAGAATGATCGGTACGGGAATTGATCTGTCAAATTTTCTTCGATCTACTCTTTTTTTCTTAAACATCTGAACTAATCCTTATTCAAAAGTTCCAGTGTGTTCAAAATTTTCTTTCATTCTCCAATTAGGTGATCAAAAAGGTATTTAAGATCTCCTACTGCATTCATAATACTCTGAAGTTCCCTTTCAATTTACTTTAGTTTCTTTTTCAAAGCAAGTCAACTTCCAATTATTGGTGGTATTAATGGAGTTGATGCATGTGAAGATTGATCTATGATTGCTTCTATTACTTCATTTCCGTTTCCACAATAATTCTTATCTATAGAATTCATGGGCTCCCAAGGTAATAAAGTCTTTTCCCAACTTTCATATGGAATTTAGGCTTGACTGCAATTCAAAAGATGGTAGATGGATGCCTAAGTCCATAAATTGGTCAATTATTAAGGATACCCATATTAGATTTAAATATAATAGACCCTATATCAATGGGTTTTTCCATTTGAAAGCAGTAATTTAAAATAACACATTCTTTGGTAACTCTACTAATTTTCGTAGTAGGGAGTGATTTTGAAGCAATAAAGAAATGCCATTGCTTTAAAATTGGATTAAGTAATAAAGTATAAAAACTAACATATCTTTCATCTCGTATCTCCCACATATCACTTTCATCCGTCAGAAGATTATACACGTCTTGCATAAAATCTCGTGTAGGAATGAAATTTGTATAATGACAGATTAGAATGTTGTCTATCCTATACAATCCATTAATCCTTGCAGGAGTAAATGGTACAACCTTACCTCGTATGAGGACAACACCTTGAGTAATTCCATGTAAGTTTGCATAAAACTCTTTCACCACAGGTGGACCGGTAGGATTGATCAAGGTGTTGTCGTGAAAAAACACCTTTAACCGCAATTTTGACCAGTCAACCGCTATTATTCATCATCCCCTTCCTCCTAAAAATGACATTTTGACCTAGGGCTTGAAAGATCTTGGATTGTGAGGCGATTTCAAGACTTTTTGACACCGGATTTGATCATCTTTAGGTAAGAGCTTCACTCCAAGTTAAAAATATTTGATTTTCACCATGGATTTCTATCACATTGAGGAGATCCAAAAAATTTGAGAATGTGAAGAAAATTTGGGAAGAAATTCATAAATTTTAGTGTTGAACTCTTAGAATTACTATTGGAAGCCATTATTTGCATATTCGAAGTAATTTTTGGAATTTTTTTATAATTTGATTAGATTGAAATGGCTCTACGTCAAAAGAGACGAATTGAGTTTGACGAGTCTCGCTTCGTCAATGCGATGGCTCAAATGAGATTTACTTCAATATTTAAAGGAAACAAGTGTATACAAGATCAAGTTTTTGAAAGTCTGGGTGGAGAAATTGAACGAGTTATTGCCGAGCGGAGGTGGGAAAACTTTTGTTACACCACCAATAAATCTGATGCAAATGTTGTGTAGGAGTTCTACGCCAAAGTATTCTATTATGAAGATGGAATCGTTCAAGTGCGGGGATTTCCTGTTGAATTTACTGCTGCTAGCATCAACACCTTTTACGAAGTCTCAGACTTTTATAACTGCCAATATGAATCCTTTAGTACGATGGAAGGTCCCCTGAATGATGTGATCAACTTTCTCACTGATAGGAAAGGAACACTCTAAAGCGTGGCACTATTTTATTTCTTCTACTCTGTTACCGACTTATCACCATAGTGAGGGAACTAGAGATGGAGCTATTCTAAATTTTTGTATTCAGAATAATAGAACTATAAATGTGGAGAGAATTATTTTTAAGAATATATTAACTACGACGAGAAGTGAGACAAGTGGAGGTCTAGGACATCCTAACCTTATTTATTCAATTTGCAAACTTTTTGGAGTTGAAATTGGAGATGATGAATGGGTTTACTCTATGAAATCCATTAGTAAGGCCAATTTAAAAACTTATGAATCCCATGAGAAATGAGAACTAGGAGTAGAAGTCAAGAGCCTTCTACTAGTAGAGATGTCCCCTCTACAAGTTATGACCTTCCACCTTCTAGTTCCCTTACCCTTTTCTAGTAGAGATGTCCCCTCTACAAGTTATGATCTTCCACCTTCTAGTTCCCCTACCCTCACTAATTTGATGAATTAGTTGACCTTGTAGTGAAAGAGCATAGAATTAATAAATGAAAGGATTGGAGGGTTAGAACGTCGACATGATTATGATAGCGAGTACCTATAGAGGCATTCAAATTTTTAGGTAGCTTATTACGAAGCTTAAGCTCGACACTACAGAGGTGAGTCGATGTTAGTTTTTTTTAGTGCCCCCGATATACCCAGTATCAGCTCGATCCACCTATTGATCAAGGAGATGAAGACATAGTGTGGAATTTTGATATTTGAGTATCATCCCAATCCACCTGCTGATCAAGGCGATGAAGATATAGTTTGGGATTTTGATATTGAATGAAATTGATGTACTTGTACTTGTACTTTTATTTCTGTGATCTTTTGTAATAGAAATGGATGTTTATGTATATTTGGACTTTCATTTTTGTTATTATGTTGTACTTGGATAATTTTAATTTTTTTTATAAAGTTAGTGTTATAGTTAAATTTGCATGTGTAGTTTAATAGATGTTGAGTAGTATTCTATGGATTGTAATGTAATCTGATTTTTATTTCACATTTTAATTTTAATTATTTTGTTTAGTATTGTGTGTTAGGAAATGTTGTGCTTATTTAATGTTTTAGTTTTATACTTATTTCAAAATTTCATTACCTTAGGAAATATTATGCTTGTTTATGTTTTAGTTTTATACTTATTTCAAAATTTCATTACCCAGAAATTCCTCTAATGATTTATATATGTAGAAAGCACCTAATATTACAGACCAAGTGAACTAGAAATGTTGAGAAGGACTGCAAAAATTTCAGAATGATGAAAATGCCTAAAATACTGAGGTGTGATTTATACNAACTTTCTTGAACATAACTTGAATCTTTCTTAAAAAGGTTTACACATTGATCTAATTCCTCTTCTTGCTCGTATTCCAAATATTTTTCTTCAAATTTTCTTAATAAGTAGACTTAAAATGACATTCGTTTAGATATCTTATAACATCCATTCTATAGCATTCATGATCTTTATCTTTTGCAGGGTATTTCATTGATTTTAAAATGTTAAAAGTAACAGTTTGATCATTGATGCAAATTGTTAATTCCCCTTTCTGAACATCTATCATTGCTCTTCATGTGGCTAGGAAGGGTCTCCTCAAAATGATAGGTTTCTCTTTTTCTTCCTCCATATCTAGCACAATTAAATCAACATGAAAAATAAGTTGATCCACTTTTACTAAGTCATCTTCTACAACTCCTTCAGGATATGTTATTGAACGATCTGCTAACAGCAGAGTTACAGTAGTAAGGGTTATTTCTCCTAATCCCAATCTTCTAATATTGATAATGGCATATGGTTAATGCTTGCACCTAAATCACATAGAGCTTTCCCATAAAATTTGTCTCCTATTGCACATGGAACTGTAAAGCTACCAAGATCTTTAAGCTTTTTAGGATGCTTCTTCTGAATTATAGCATTGCACTCCTCACTAAGTGCAATCATCTCATTATCTTCAAACTTCATTTTTCTGAATATCCTTCAAAAACTTTATATAGCTTGGCATTTGTTATAAGGCTTTAACTAATAGGAATATTAATTATAAGCTTCTTAAATATTTCCAGAAATTTTGAAAATTGCTTATCCAACTTTTGTTGACAATATTAATTGTAAGCTTCTTAAATATTTCCAAAAATTTTGAAAATTTCTTATCCAACTTCTATTGTCAAAGTCTCTGAGGAAATGGAGGTGGTGGTTTTTCTAAATCAATTTTTGGTGGTGAAATAGGTCTTTTAGAATATTTTGAAGCGTCCTCTTTTGATTCTTCAATTTCTTCTCTCTCTACTCCAATCTCTTTTTAAACCTTAACTTCCAACTCTCTTCCGCGGCTTTAACTTGCTCTTTATTCTGGTCTTTTGGATTTGATTCAGTATTACTAGGAAGTGTTTCATGGGATTTATTACTTAATGAACTTGTGATTTGCCCAAGTTGATTCCCAATATTTCTAATTGTAGCTCCACTAGGAAGTGCTCCATAGGATCTATTACTTAATGAATTTGCTATTTTTCCAAGTTGATTCTCAATATTTCTAATTGTAGCTCCTTGTCTTGTAACTGATTACCCATTTGTAACACCACTTCTTCTATAGACAACTTCTTATCCTTAAATTATGTATTATTGTTGATTCCTGAAGGATAAGTAGATCAATAAGTTTTATTCCCTTGGTTGTTCCAGTTTTCCAATTGGTTTACCTGGTTGTTCCCTCTATTGCTGATTATTACCACCTGAATTATTATTCCAGTTAAAGTTGGGATGGTTCTTCCAACCTGGGTTATAATAATTGGAATATAGATTATTCTGCTTATTATTTATGACATTCAAAGTCTCTAATGATGTTTGAGAATCTACCATTTGGCCTAATGAATTCTATTCAATCATGAAATATGGCTGAGAGAAATTCATTCCAAGTTGGTCTAACTTCCTTAAAATTGCAGCAACATGATTTGCTAACATAGTAAATGCATCAGTTTCATGAATATTGGCTACTTTCTTTGGATTCTCCCTCTCAGAAGGCCATTGGAAATTATTGATAGTCATCTCTTCAATTAAAGCATAAGCGTCATGAAATGGTTTTGACATCAATGAACCACCGGCAGAGGCATCGATAATAGATCTAAGAGAACCATTTAATCCATTATAAAAGGTTTAAATTATTAACCAATCTCATATAGCATGGTGTGAAAACTTTTTTAAGAGTTCTTTAATTTGTTCCCACGCTTCATAAATAGAATCTCCTTCAAACTGATTAGAAGATGTAACAAATTTTCTAAGCTTCACAGTTTCTTATGATGGAAAATATTTAGCAAGGAATTTTTTTGCTAAATCACCCCAAGTTCTAATAGATCCAGGTGCTAAAGAATTCAACCACATCTTAGCTTTATCCATCACTGAGAAAGAAAATATTCGAAGTCTTATGGCGTCATCTGAAACACCAACGTATTTAAATGTAGCACATAATTATAGAAAATTGATAAGATGTAAATTTGTATTTTCAGTTGGTGATCCCCTAAACTAATTATTTGATACCACTTGGATAATAGCAGGTTTAAGCTCAAATGAATTAGCCACTACAGAAGGTTTTTGAATAATAGAATGAAGTCCATCTACAGTAGGGTTGGCATAATCTCTTGAAGGTTTAAACTTTTGATGAATTTCAGCATTCTAAGTATTTTGGTTTGCCATTTCTGTAATTTTTTTTGGATTTTTCAAAATTTTTAATTTTTTTGGTTTTTCTAATTTTTCTAATATTTCTTTTTAATTCAGAATCATAGGGCACTAGTCCTTCAGAACCTGAACTACGCATACACTAACATAAAATAAAATGAAATAAAATAAAACATTAAAATAAGATACAATATTTAAAGTTTAAATAAAACTTTCTAAAAATAGAAATTTACTTAGTTTTCTTCCCCGGCAACGACGCCAAAAACTTGATCCCAATGTAATGCTTATGTAGAGTGTAGCAATAGTTCTGATGGTATTTTTCCCTTTTATTTTTTTATTTTGCAACAAAACTAAAAACTTGATCTTGAAAAAAGATAAGAATTTAACTTTTTAATTCATATATATTTATATTGGGATACTACACAAGTATACGTATTGTTATCACGTAATCTAGGACTTTTTTATTAAGACCTGAATATTGAACCCACGGGGAAGATTATTCAATATGCACTTTTTAGAAAGTTTTTCTATTTTTAAAAAGATAATTACTTAAACTAAAAAGAATTTTTGTAGGAATTTAAAATTTAAATGTTATTAATATTGTTGATATTTTAACGAAACAGTAATAATTTAAAAATATAACTAAAGTTTTTGTAGAAGAAATGTACTTTAATATGAAAATATCTTTCTTCTTATCATGAATCAGTAATAAGTATAAGAATTCTGTTGTGAAAGTATGCAAATTGTGTTTGAAAATATCTTTCTTCTTATCATGAATCAGTAATAAGTATAGGAATTCTGTTGTGAAAGTATATTTTGGTATTTTTGATATTTTAACGAAACATAACAATTTAAAAAGATAACTAAAGTTTTTGTAGAAGAAAAGTACTTAATATGAAAACTTCTTATCATGAATCAGTAATAAGTATAGGAATTCTGTTGTGAAAGTATGCAAATTGTGTTGTGTTAAAAAGATAACTAAAGTTTTTGTAGAAGAAAAGTACTTAATATGAAAATATCTTTCTTCTTATGTGAATCAGTAATAAGTATAGGAATTCTGTTGTGAAAGTATGCAAATTGTGTTGTGCCAAATAAAAAACATTCTTTACCCTTACTAGAGATGCTATAAAGAACATTGGTTAATTTAAAGTTTGAATAGTTCCAAAGACCGACTTGGCAAGGAAGATACTAGCTCTCACTCTAGAGTTCCCTCGATTCCCTTCACCTGGGGGATAACATTCTCGTAATAGAAACTAAAACAATAAACCAAGTTGTGGGCTTTAACCTGTCACTTTAAATTCCTCTAACTCTACACCCATCAATGAATATTTCCTTATTTATTTGCACTCAATCATATGAACTACATTGTCATTCATACAACCCCATGTGATTCTTTCCAATTCTTAACTGAGATAATACCAGCATGGTTCTTACATGATCTGACAATAAATTTTATCAACTGGATTGACCAAATCAAGAAGTAAATGAAGTGCATGGATTTAAATTATCACAAATTCTTTCAATATTAAAGATGAATACTCTCCAAAACTTCCATCCAAAACTTAATTACTTATCATTTTAAAAATATGATAAATAAAGCTATCAAAATCCATGGAGAAAATAAAACCACACTTTAGTTTAAAAGAAGAAATCATTGTCAAACCAACAAAAAGTCTCATGAAAACTACTCAAAATCCATGGAGAAAACAAAACCACACTTTAGTTTAAAAGAAGAAATCATAGTCACTCAGAATCCATGGAGAAAACAAAACCACACTTTAGTTTAAAAGTAGAAATCATTGTCAAATCAAAATCCATGGAGAAAACAAAACCACACTTTAGTTTAAAAGTAGAAATCATTGTCAAACCAATAAGAAGTCTCACAAATTCCATCCAAAACTTAATTACTTATCATTTTAAGAAGAAAGATAAAGAAAACTACTCATTTTATCCATTACTTAATTACTTATCATTTTAAGATGAAAGATAAAGAAAAATACTCAAAATCCTAACACTTTAATTACTTATCATTTTAAGGAGAAAGATAAAGAAAACTACTCATAATCCATGAAAAAACCACACTTTAGTTTAAAAGAAGAAATCATTGTCAAACCAACAACAAGTCTCGATTAAAACTAAAACTAGTCTAAAACAAAAAGATTAAAACCTATCTCAAGTCCTCCATCAAACTCTTGAAGTTCCTTTGAATCTCTTCTCTTTTAAATTCACTCAAAACAAAATAACAAAAAGGATAAAGTAAATAAAAAGTTGTTCCTGAAAATCTCTCTAATAACAAAAAGGATAAAGTAAATAAAAAGTGGTTCCTGAAAATCTCTCCGAACTAACTCCCAGAGAAGAACTTTCAAAACTTGCCAATATTTTGAAAGGATAAAGTAAATAAAAAGTGGTTCCTGAAAATCTCTCCGAACTAACTCCACAGAGAAGGACTTTCAAAACTTGTCAATATTTTCATGACTATGTTCTAAGTCCTCTCTTCTTTCTTTTATAGTTTTCTAAGAGGTGCCTTGGGATCTCTTCAAAATGTGTCTAGATTCAATGTATTTGTCGAAGAGATGCATCCTTTCATGGTAATTTTCGTCCATGGTGGTTACAACCACCTATTAAGCAATGGTGCCTCAAAAACCTCCTCAAAATTCATGAAAACCAATTTTACTCATCTAGTAACTACCATTGGCACTTAAGCGTGGGGTCTTGGCACTTAGGCGCGTCCTTCTCTCTTTAATCGGCGCTTAAGCGCCGGATCTGGCTCTTAGGCGCCAAAACTTTTTTGCACAATTTTTCACCTTTTTGCTCCAAATTCGATCCTTTTTCACTCCTTTAATTATTTTTTCCATTTCTTCTTGTATTTGTAAGAAAAACAAAAAAATACCATCCATTAAAGCATAATATCTCAAAAATAGGTATAAAAGTGTGTCTAAAAATACTATATATTTTAGGTATATCATTACCCCTAAGAATAGCTCCAACAAATAAAGGACAACAAATAGTAACTCATGAAGAGCTACCTCCACCTCCACCAGTGGAAGAATCACACTACCAAGAGAAGATTGGAGGATCATACAAAGTGGATTACAATGTGCTAGCTCATGTTAGGAAGTTGTCGGCCAGATTGAGCATCTACGCCGCTTTGATCCTATCAAAGGAGATGAGAGAGTCTCTGGTTACAGCTTTGCTTGACCCAAAGATTTCCCTAGCTCAGTTAGCTAGTACATCCTCAGATGAAGTTTGTTCATTGAAGGAGCAGCCTGGGGTAACCTTCACAGATTAAGATTCGCTACTTAGTATCGCTGACCACAACCGACCGCTTTACATCTTTGTTGACATCGGCAGATTTGTGTTGTCCCGAGTTTTAATAGATCCGAGAGCATCCTTAAACTTGATGAGTCTACAGACATTATCCTATTTTAACAGAAGCTCAAAAGCTTACAACCAATAAAATGATGCTAAAAGGATTCAACCAAAAGGGAGAGAGAGCCCTTGGATCGATTAGAAGGTTGGAGAACTAGCAACAATCGTAAAGTTTCATATCATCGATGCCGAGATCTCTTTCAATGCTCTATTGGGTCGACCATGGATTCATGAACACAACATGGTTCCATTGTCTTTGCACCAGGGCATCAAGTATAACAAAGAAGGATAAGAAAATTGCATCAAGGGAGATTTTCAACCGTTTTCAGTGCATGAAGTTGGTATTCATGAAGACGCCGCCTACTCCGCGCCTGTAAAGAATACTACCTTCTTTCGTAAAATTCGCACAAATAAAAGTAAAGATTCAGAAAAATCACAAAGAGGAGGCCATTCAATTTTGTTTCAATGATCTTCCACCACTTCTTTACAACGGGTTAGTAGAGGTTTTTTTTGTTCGCGCACCGGGAGGTCGAGGCCGGGGGCATGGACATATAAGAATGAACTTAATCGTTGAATGAACTAGGTCAACCTTCAACATTGGTGATGAAGACAGTTTTGAAGATGAAATATTGATGACAAAACAGAAGGAAACTCAATACGAGATATCCTTAGAAGATGGAGAGAAAAGCGAATATGAGATGATGTATGATCGGATAAACCCCTATGTGACTGCTATGACCCTTACTCCAATTCTCCCTCAAAAGGTTGATAGTTTAGAGGTCAAGGAAATCCATAGTGTTTTTTCAAATTAGATCAAGTTTTATCGTACTTCTACCTCTACTGATCTTGAAAATCTTATAAACTTAGATGATGATCCTAATGAGTTAATGGAATTGCCTTTTGGCTTGTGTACAAAAGTTAATTCAACAAGTACACTTGCCAAAACAAATGTCAAAAGATAAATTTCAACTTTTTGAAGAATTATGGAATATTAAAAGTTGAACTCCAAACTTAAAAGAGGGTCTCGGATTTGATACAGTCGGACTGGTCGACGATTCAAAATTTTGTATGGTTGTTACTAGTGAATCAGAAGAGGATTGTCTCGATATAGATGATGACTCTACTAATTAGCTAATAGAAGATGCTCTGCCAGAATTTGAGGAGGAAATTAAATCCACTATTGATGAATTAAAGGAAATCAACCTTGATACTGAAGAGCAACCTCAGCCTACATTTATAAGTTCTCTACTCAACGATGAAGAATCTTTACAACTAATCAAATTGCTAACATAATTCAATGATTGCTTCGCATGGAGCTACGATGAGATGTCAGGACTATCAGCAAAGGTCGTGGTTCATAAACTCGGGATGGACAAGAATATAACCCCAGTAAAATAACCTCCCAGAAGAATGCGCCTCAAAATAGAGCAACAAGTAATTGCCGAGGTGAAGAAATTAATATAAGCTAACTTTATAAAAGAAGAGCAATACCCCACGTGGTTGACTAACATTGTACTTGTTAAGAAGAAAAATAGACAAATTCGTGTTTGTGTAGACTTCAGGGATTTGAACAAGGCATGTCCAAAAGATGAGTTTCCACTACTAATACCAGAAATGATGGTGGATGTCGCGTCAACACACAAAATTTTCTCTTTCATGGATAGATTGTTGGGATATAACCAAATCAAGATGGCTCTCAAAGAAGCAGCACTTACATCCTTCAAAACACTGATTGGAATTTTTTTCTTACACAGTGAAGCCATTTGGCCTAAAGAACACTGAAGCAACATACCAACGTGCAATGACAAAGATTTTTTATGACCTCATTCACAATAAAGTGGAATGCTACATGGATGATTTGGTCATCAAAAGTAAAGAAAAAACAGACCATTTGTATGATTTGAGGATCGTGTTCGAACGGTTACGACAATATGACCTTAAAATGAATCCCTTAAAGTACGCTTTTGGCATTACCTCTGAAAGTTTCTAGAATTCGTTGTCCGTCATCGGGGAATCGAGATTGACCTAGATAAGATTAAAGCTATCTTGGAAATGCCTCCTCCTAAAACCTTGAAACAACTACCTTCCTTCCAGGGGAAGTTGGCATATGTGAGATGATTTATTTCTAATCTCTCAGGTAGGTGTCAGCCCTTGTCGGCATTAATTCAAAAGGATGTTGAATTAATTTGAGAAGAGAAATGCTAGCAGGCCTTTGAGGACGTTAAACAATATTTAATGATGCCTCCTGTTTTGGCAACCCCTATCCTAGGGAAACTGTTGATACTTTCTACCGCAGCCTTAGATGACACTTTTGGAGCCCTCTTAGCCCAAGTCAATGACGAGGGTGCAGAAAATGCACTCTACTATTTGAGTCACCGTCTAATACCAACGGAGATAAGGTATCCACCTATCGAGAAGCATTGTCTAGCTTTAATTTTTGCTGCCCAAAAACTTAGACATTACATGCTTTCTCATAAGATCACCCTAATCTCAAAAGTTAACTCGTTGCAATATTTGATTACCCGACCAACACTCTTCGGACGTTTAGCAAGATGCTCAATGATCTTATTTCAATTTGATATAACTTTTTTCCCCTCCGTTCTATCAAGGGACAGATTCTAGCAGACTTTCTTGCTCTACATCCATTGCCATCTTGGTCCCCTCTCAGTGACAAGTTACCAGATGAGCAAATACTACAAATGGAATCCTCCAGCATGCAATGCTAGGAAATGTACTTCGACGCTGCTTTGTCGGCAAGAAAAGACAATGGATCATGCACAGTTATACTAGGCAAAGCAGGGATCGGTTTGATCTTTATCACGCCAGATAAAGTTATGTTGAGGTTCTCATACAACCTGACAGAGCCGTGCACCAACAATGAAGCAGAATATGAAGCTTTAATCACCAGATTAGAATTGACAATCTCAAAGAATATAATAAACATTATCATCTATGGCGACTCTCAGCTCGTCATCCAACAAGTCGCCGGACAATACAAAATTTTGAAACCATGGCTAGCAGAATACCATCAATACACGATGAAGCTGCTGGAGCACATCCCCAATGTAACTTTCTACTGGATTCCTAGGGGAGATAATGCCCATGCCGACGCTCTAGCAAAACTCGCTAAGGAGCTGGCGTGTCCACCGGAGGATTCCATTGAAATGACAGTACAATGAAGATAAGTTTTGTCACGGATTGACCTCGAAAGCCTGCACAAGCTCGGGAAAGAAGAAAAAATGATAATTACCGTTGCGGATATCAACAAAGATTGGCGCAAGCCATTAATAGAATATTTGCATACTAGAAAACTACCAAAAGATAAGTCTGAAGCACATCACATTACAAAAAGGCTATGTCATACGCTTTAGTAGGTGATGTCCTCTACAGGAGATTGTTTGATCAGATGTGGCTATGATGTTTAAGTAGAACAGAAGCATAAGATATTTTTAAGGAAATACTTTCCTGATTGTATGGCGCTCACCATTCAGGGCCAAAGATGAAACTGAAGATCAAAAGACTCGGTTATTATTGGTCATCAATGATATCCGACTACATTGATGCAACCAGAAGATGTCATCAGTGCCAGGTGCAAGTGGTGGTCTTACACCAACCTATGAATATACTATACCTAACCGTTGCCTCGTGGCCATTTGAGTGTTGGGACACCGACATAAAAGGTCTGATAGACCCTCCATCTTCCAAATGACACAGGTTTATACTTGTCGCCACCGGTTACTTCTCTAAGTGGGCAAAAGCAGTACCGTTACGAGAGGTTACAACACGACACGTCCTTTAATTTTTCAAAAGCCAAATTGTCTACCATTTCGGAGTACCACAAAAAATAATTTCCAACAATGGGAGAACTTTTAAGAGCACAAAAATCAACAATTTCATCAAAAAAGATGGGATAGATTGGAGATACTCTACAATTTACTATCCCAGAGCAAATGGCCTAGCTGAAGCCTTCAACAAGAGATTGGTATAGACTTTAAAGAAAACACTGGATGAAAACAAAAAGGATGGCACAACAAAATGTTAGAAGCCTTGTGGACCTATCGGACAACATTCAAGACTCCCACTCAGTGTACACCCTACATGCTCGTGTACGGGTCTGAAGCCATGCTACCGTTCAAAATTCAGACACCGTCTCTCAGAGTCACTGTTGTCAACCAACTTACAACAGAAGAAAGTGCAAAACTCAGACTTGAAGAACTGGCGAGTCTTGAGGGAAGACGACTTCAAGCAAAACAACACTTGGAACTTTACCAGGAAAAGATTGTACAAGCTCATGAAAAATTGGTCCGCCCAAGGACATTCAAAGTTGGTGACCTCGTACTCGTGCTCAAAAAGCCTATTCTTGCATGCCACAAGATAGGTGGAAAATTCGAGCCAACTTGGGAGGGACTATTTGTCATTGAAAAGGTCTTTGTAGGAGGAGCTTCCCAGTTAGTAGATTTTTGGGGTGAAAGACCAATGCTACCAATCAACGGACGATGCCTGAAGACATACTACTCAACCTGACATTGCTTGCCATCACTTAATTTGAAATTTCAAATTTTAGATGGTTTTGGGGTTATCTATGTGGCCAAATATCTGTGACCGTGTCCAAAATTTTTGTAATAAGATTAATCTCAACATAACGAAAATTTTTTAAAATTACACACTTCAATTTTCTCTTTTTAAACTTAATATCTTACTAAATTAAACAAAATGAATACACGAATAAATGACTTCTTCATCAAAATAAACTAAAATTTCCTTTAATAAATACTTTATTTTGTTCTTGTTCACACTAAGTTTCAGCTCACTAATATTTTTCCTATCGTCTACAGAGAAATATCAGGCCAGAGGCTGATCTTCGCCTTTAAAGATGCCTGGAACCTCACACTCAACAAGAAAATGGCGCCGCAATGCAGCTCCATAGACTTTGACATGGAATTTAGTCAAGTCGGCATGGATTATGAGGGGACTCTAATGGATGTCGTCAGCCAACAGGAAAAGGAAGGGCTACCCTCACTGCTGAGGTTGACCACCAAAGGCAATTCATCACTAAAGGGAAAGAATGTTATGGTACATCACAACCCGATGGAGGGGCCCAGCAGCCTACAGTTCATGATAGCCACGCCGATTGGGGGCCTCGTCGCTGCTAATAATGAAATACTACCGGATGCTCCACTACAAAGAACTTAATGTAGAAATGCTAGTCGCCGAAAGCAAAGGGCTTTCTTACGAGAGGAAAGAAGATACCATAAAGAGGCAGAAAATTTACTTACCACTATTCCTAAAGGGAACATTTATGATCCAGGAATTAGAGAAAACTCTTCCAGCTTGCCTACTGCAGATGAGGAGTCTGGGTTTGCTATAGAGCCAAAAATACCACTAGCTTCAGATGTTCTTTGCATGGATTGCCCGACCTACAAAGTCAAAATACCTGCATGAGCATCAGCTACAGGGGCATTCGTGGAATGCCCAGACTGTAATGTCCTACACCTACAGTGCTACAACACCTTAGAGGAGTACGCATCTACTGATGATGGGTCTCAAACCGCCGATTACTCGATGGGGGAGTCGTATGTCCCATTGGTAATAGATCAATATATCCCATGGAGTTCAGAGCCATATGTCCCTTTGGATGTCGAGTCACACATTCTGTTAGCGCCAAAATTAGCACGATCTTCGGTTCCTACCGATGGTTAAATGAGGGAATATCCTTGACAGCAGCTAATTCTCAATACAACAGAGTACTATAAGATGAGCAAAGTGAACAAAAGAAATTTCAAATTCTTCAAAGAAGTGCAAGGGAGGTTCATCAACATATTAGAAGGATTGGAATTATATACCATGGTCTTCTCAGAAGCTAGTAAACAAAACATTCTTGACTGCACTTTTGACCTGAGAGATACAGGTCGAGCAGGCCTGTTTATGGAAAGAACCTATTCTAAGCCAAGAAAGTGGATGCGAAGAAAGGGGATGATCACTAACCAGTGCGGCTGCTGCTAGAACTTCACCAACGTAGACAAAGAAATCCTACTGGGACTCTCAGACATGATCAGGTGGATCCATTACCTCCATTGATAAAATGGATGATTAAAAGAATGGTCAGATGGAGTATACTGTCAGCTAACTGCATCCCAAACAGTTTCATCATCAATATATATCATGAAGGAGACTACATACCTCCACACATTGATCATTATGACTTTGCGAAAACTTTTTGCACGATCTCATTCATGAGCAGAAGCAATATCTTATTTGGAAAAGAAATTGATCTCATTGGTCCTAGCAAATTCAGAGGAGCTGTAAAAATTATGTTGTCTGTTGGTTCAGTGCTAATCATTAAAGGAAATGGGGCGGACATTGCCAAACATTATATTCCAGGGGTGCAACACCGTAGGGTGTCAGTGACCTTTTGACAAATGAACAACAGTAAAATGTTATATGGATTTGAACCAGATCCAGAATTGGAGGAACAGCTACCTTATGAACAATGAGAGGGTTGTACGTCTAAGTACATGCAAAGGGAACTCTTGTCTTGGAGCGTGGCTTAGAAGGTCTACTCGATCAGAAGCTTGTCACACCTGGAACAGACATTCAGAGGGTTCATTTCCATTTTACTGCACTACATTACAACAGATATGATATGTATTAGACATGCTCAGCTTATGATATATACTTGACGTTGAACATTTGTGGATGTACTTTGATGCAGCTAGCATATTGTACTTTTTGAGGCTTTGGCCTACATTCAATCTGTAATTGGAATAGATTAATGAAGTTTATTTTAGAAATTTGTTTTTTTTTCAATTGCCTTTTTATGTGATGGATAAAAGCCACAGACCATGTGTTGGTTCGAGATTACAACGAACAAAGAACAAAATAACAAAACAAAAAAAAGTTGATGATAATAAAATTTAAATAAAAATAACAAACAAGCAAGCAACAAAACAAAAAAAGTTGATGATAATAAAATTTAAATAAAAATAACAAACAAGCAAACAACAAAACAAATCTCTTTTAAAAAATCAACCAACTAAAATTAAATTTTTGAAAAAATATTTTGAAAATTAAACATGATAAAAATAACTAGAAAAAAAATAAATTTATTTTGTTGATTCTCTCGATTTCGAGGTCTCTTACTCTTTGCTTGCGTAGCACAACTATCTGCACTAGTTCTCTTCACATCCTCACGGAATTTCATGTTCTGCACACAAAACATTACAAAATTCCACATATCTTCCCCAACAACGTTAACCTTTTCACATGACACATATCTATTGGTTCAACACCACAAAGTCTTTGTAAATTTCAATTCTCCATTTAGAATCAGTTCTTAACTTTTGATTCACTCTTTTCGAGGTCGGTCCCTATCTTCTGACTTTCTTTCGAGAATGTTCCTTAAATTTCAATTCTCATTTTAAAATTAGTCCTTAACTTCTAATTTACTTTTTTCGAGGTCAGACCTTAACTTCCGACTCTCTTTCGAGATTGATCCTTAACTTTCAATTCTCATTTTAGAATCAATCCTTAACTTCTGATTCACTTCTTTTTGCGGTCGGTCCTTAACTTCTGACTCTCTTTTGAGATCAGTCATTAATTCTCAATTCTCATTTTAGAATCAGTCCTAAACTTCTAATTCACTCTTTTCGAGGTCAGTCCCTAACTTCTGAATCTCTTTTGAGATTGATCCTTAAATTTCAATTCTCCTTTTAGAATCAGCCCTTAACTTCGGATTCACTCTTTTTGAGGTCAATCCTTAAATTTTGACTCCCTATTGAGATTGATCCTTAGCTATCAATTCTCATTTTACAATCAGTCCTTAACTTATGATTTATTAGTTTTCGAGGTCGGTCCTTAACTTCCGACTCTCTTTTGAGATCAATCATTAACTCTCAATTCTCATTTTAGAATCATTCTTAACTTCTGAATAACTTTTTTTGAGGTCGGTCCTTAACTTCCGACTCTCATTTGAGATCAATCATTAACTTTCAATTCTCACTTTAGAATCAGTCCTTAACTTGTGATTCACTTCTTTTCAAGATTGGTCCTTAACTTTTGACTCTCTTTTGAGATCGATCATTAACTTTCAATTCTCATTTTACAATTAGTCCCTAACTTCTAATTCACTCTTTTTGAGGTCGGTCCTTAACTTCCGACTCAATTTTGAGATTGATCCTTAACTTTTAATTTTCATTTTTGAGTTAATCCTTAATTTTTTATTCCTTTCCTTTTGTGGTCGATTCTCTCTCTTGAGATTGATCCTTAACTTTCAATTCTCATTTTGGAATCAGCCCTTAACTTCTGATTCCTTTCCTATTGAGGTCAGTCCTTAACTTCCAACTCTCTCTTGATATTGATCCTTAACTCTCAATTCTCATTTTAGAATCGGCCCTTAACTTCTGATTCCTTTCCTTTTCAGGTCGGTCCCTAACTTCTTACCCTCTTCTGAAATTAATACCTAAGCTTCAATTCTAACTTTGGGTTCAGCACTTACATTCTGATTCCCATCCTCTAGGAAAGCCTAAAATCTGATAACTCAAAACCAAGTCTCCAATCCCTAGCGAGAGTTCCTACTTCTTGACATCGATCAAATATTCATCTGTTAATTCCCTAGTGGAAACAAATAACACACACAATTCTACACCTCCTTCTAAGTCTATTGACTTAGGAGTTCATGTTCGTTTTGTTGATCTCGTCGGTCAATGCCAATATGCGCGGTGTGCTTGCCCACCCAACACGCCTATTGAGGATCCATTTGTTGACCTCAATTTTGTTTGAGGTCTAGGTTTTCCTCTTAGTATCTTCGGGTCTAGCCATAGGACTTTCTTGTTGACTATTACTAGAAAATTAGAAAAGGAACCCTCACCATTAGAAATTCCAAACTCCTCTTTACTCAACTTGAAGTTCAACATAGTGGTCCTAAACTCTAGCACTTAGTAGATGGGGTCATTATGGGGGAGCCCAAGGAGAGTTCCCATAAGACTGCTTGACATTAGGGTTGACCCTGGATGTTGTTCTACAGCTAAGGTATTCACCTCACTCACAATCACTCATAAATACAAACCCAAAATTTCTTGACTTTGATCCCTTAATCCCTTGGGAGACTCATGTAGGTGGTCCCCTAAACCCACTGGCCCTAGGCTAGGGTTTAGCTAAGACCAGTACATGATGGACCCAAATGGGGTTTACAGTGGTCCATAGCTCATTTATGGTGGTTAGCACCCAATTTTACCAAAAATACTCAACTTGGCTTTTTTGTCTCTGAACTCCCCCAAATTACCTCAGTGCCCTTGAAACCCTAAATATGACCACAATTCCCAAATTTACCCAAAATACACAAATTTGTTCAAAAATCATTTCAAACATTTCAAAACATCCAAATTACCCAAAATCACAAAAAAATTGCCAAATTACGAAAATGCCCCTCCTTAGCCCAAAATTCCAAAAATTCCAAAAATTCCCAAAACCTTTCAATTTTTCCCAATTTCATTTTTCTCAACTACCACATGACCCAATTTGACCACTTTGACCAAAACTACCAAATTGCCTTTAAAGGCCCACTTTTTCTAAAATTCACTTCAATTGTCCATCAATTTGGTCCCAATTTCCCCCATTTACAATTCTAAACTCAAATTCACCTTCCATATGACCAATCTAAACCAAATCCAAGCTCAATTGGCCCATACTTTGATCCCAATTTTGATCTAAGTCAGACCTCCAATTTTGGCCCTATGACTTGGTTCCACCAAATTGAACCCTATGTCCTACTCCATTGGTCTCAATTTGAATCCTAAACTCTTCATACCACTCCTAAAAATCAAAATTGACCTTCAATTGGCCTTAGTAAAGCCTTAATTACATTTAATTACAGCCTAAATCCAAAAATCCCCAATTTTTCTCTAAATTGGCCATGTCTCAAAATTCCACAAAATTGATTTCCTTAGCCTCAAAATTTCTACTCCATTCCTTCATTAAAAACATTCATAACATCTCCCTTGATCATTTGTACCATTTAAGTGAGAAAAATTCTAAGCCTAGCTCAAACTAAGCCAAAGTCTAGTCCAACGTGCCCAAATTGACCAAAATCTAAAAATCTTTCAAATTGAGCTTCCAATTAAACTCAAAATTACTTCAATCCTTCACCAAAAATGTTCATTACTTAGCCATGCCAAATTGGTCAATCCTTCAAATTGAGCTTCCAATTGAACTCAATTTGAACTTACAATCATCTACACAATATTGATCAATCAATTGGGCTCAAAGTAATGCCTAACTTAACCCAAACCGAAGCTTTGTTCATTTGGACCCATATTGGACCCATGCACCAAAATTTACCTAGCCATGCCAAATTGGTCAAGGCAAAGCTACCACAGTCAAATTTTGGACCTTATTAACTAGGTTAAACCACATGGAACCACCCAAATTAGCCATGGACCAAAGGATCCCCAAATCAAGGGATTTATTTCCAAAATTACATAAGCTTAAGGGATTTTTGCCAAAACTATACACCTGGCCAAATAAATTGTTGTGACAGATTCCCCTGGCTCACCTGACCTCCTGGTCACCTCCACTAGCCTTATCGGTCAGCCTACTCGGCGGAGGAGCCAAAACCATGAGCCACCATCATGAAATCCAAACCCAATTCAAACTTAGAGGCCACCTCATCTCATTTCAAATTTAGGGCTCCTCTACCGTCCACATATGCATCATTTTACACACTTCAATTGGCCCACAGAGCCACCCTAAGCCATTTTTATAAAAGCTCCACCTCCGTGGCCATGAAGGTGTGCTGATAAATTTCTTAAGGATAGCCTCTGAAATTATTCTTGGGCTTCCTTGAGACCTCCATAGTGCAATTCAACCACTCTATTACAATAATTCCTCTTGTCAGAGTTCAATTTTGGAGCTCAAATCCTTGCTGGAGAAAGGAAATTCTTCACCACACCTCCACAGTGCACCAAATCCAAATTAAACTCACCAACACCATCACCACATTCAACTAAGACAAAACCCTATCAAATCCACCTCATACAGAACCTCTACGATAGCTCAAGACCAACGCCCAAATCAAGCCTTAATCGAATTTGGGTCTAGACCATTCACCATGACCAGAGGCTCAATCCTTAGCCTCCTTATTCCTCCACGAACATGCCGAGCACCTCTGATTGAAGCTTCCTTCTCAGAGCAAAGGTATTGAACTTCCCCTCTTTTTCAGCCTATTTTTATTCTTCATTTGATTAAGGTTAGTTTAATGGCATGTTTACTGTATGGATATGTTCTTCACACTTAGACGAGTCTATAAGATCAAACTCGAGGTCATTTGGTGGAGAAATGAGTGAGATCTTAGGGTTTTAGTGTTAACGATTACTGGTTAGCCTATTTGGGGACGATGACGAGGAGCCGTCTGATCACGTGTTTATGTCATCAATGGATGAGATCTGGTCGAATGAAATCTCTGTGTGTGAACTGAGAGACGTGTGGCTACCGAGTCGGATGACCGTGTCGAACCAAAAGACGACGTGTGGAGCTTCGGATTCGTCTAAGATGAGGTGGCGCCGCGTGTTTAATTTGATAAATAGGGAATTAAACAAATCAAAAAATTATCCCTAACTTCAAAAATTCATATCTTGGTATACAAAAATCACAAAAATAAAATAAAAATACACTTTTGCTTAGTGAACAGAGGAGAATTTGAAGTTTATGTGATGCATATTTTATTTTTAATTGATTAAACACCATTTTGAGTCTTTTGATTCTTCATGCATGTAGACATTTCACCCTAACTTGAAATTTTGGCATGTTGTTGCCTCTGTCTTAGGGAACATTCTTTGATTTTTCCAAAGATAGATGAGATCTTTAGACAAAGATACATATTTTTCAATTTTATGTCAATGTTTTGTATAAATTAATCATTATAATTAGCATGTTGCTTAGAAAATTCCAAGATAATTTTGGAAGGTTTATTATGCCCAAAGAAACCTTTGGAAAATGTTTCATGATCTAAGTCATTAAGAACGCACCTAATTTACACAAACTCTAAAATGCAAAGAAAATTAATTTTAGGAAACACAAACATCTAAATGACTTGGTTATTAATCTCCACTATAATTTGAAGTTCACAGAACTCCCCATAAAAAATTAAAAAAATTTGGATTCATCTGATAACTCAAAATGATTATCAAAGTTAAATGTCATTTTTAACACAAATTTTTTTTTAACAATTAAAATATAACTCAAAAAATTATAAAAATTTGTTTTGGGAGTTCTCTGTGATCAGAGGAATTTTTTTAAAATAAATTTGTAATTAAAATAAAAATTCCATTTTAAGCCTTTCCTTAATATTTAAATAATTAAAAAAGATAAAAAACACAAACATAATCAAATTCATGGAAATATTATAAATTTTTTCTTAAGAATTTAGGAATAATTAAAATATTTTTCCTGATTTTCTAAGTGAGGATATTGAATTTTGAACCTTAAAATAATTTTTAAAGGCTAAAAATGGAGTTTCACTAAAATAATTCTAATAATTTAAAGAAAAATATAAAAAATGTGAATTTTGTTTCTTTGGGTTCTTTGACCCCAAAGAGATTTAATAGAAATGTAAAACTTAATTTTCCATATTAAAAATATTTTATAATTAAAAAATACTCCATAAATTGGAATAATTCTAATAATTAAAATAGAGCTAAAAAAATCATGAAATTTGGTCAATCGTTTCTCTGGTCTAAGTCTACCTCCAGCAAAAACTTCAAGGGATTAGGTTTTACCTTGGTAAACTTAGGGATTTTCTTTAAAAAATTGTATTTCTTGCATATAAATAAATATATAAATTAAATTAAAATTTGAAAAATCACAATTTCTCCTCTGCTGTCTTAATTGACCCATGAGTGAGGTGGGATGAAAATTCCAAAGTTATTTGAATTAAATTTAATGAATTATGAAGTATTAGAGCCTTAGGGGCAATGATATAATTTTGGGAATTTAGCCTTCATTAACATTTAGGCTCAATTCAAGAAAGGGAAATGGGCAACTTTTTTAATCTTAATCAAAATATTTTGATGATTGAAACACAAGGGATTAATTGGTGGAAACCTATCTCACTTCTTCCAATTAAAGGATAAATTTGTAATTTCCTTAAATTAGTGAAATTTGGAAATCTATTCAATTAAGTGATCCTAGACTTAGGAGTATGATTTTGGGTGTTGATAACTCACTAATTTAACACCCATATTTGATGTTCAAATGACTTTCAAAAAAATAAATCATCATCATTTAAAATTCAATCTCTTTCAAAATATAACTAAGACATCTATCAAAAGTCTAAACGGCTTAGTAGTGACCTAGGCTAAATCAAATTTAGTTAGATAAGGATTAGAAAAGTGAACATAATTAAAAATTGAACATATGTAAAAAGACTAAAATCCCAAATTAAAAAGTTGGCGAAGTGTCTTGACAACATTAGCTTGCCCCTTTAAGGGTTTTCACCCACATATTCCTCAAATTAAATTATAAGTGTTAAATACTCTACTTGTAGGGATAATTGAAACATCAATGTTCTTTGAGCATTAAAGTTATTTACAGGATGAGTTATTAAGCAGCATAATAAGTTTAAAAGGAGCTCGAGAGTTTTCACCAGGCAGAGAGAGGGAAGCATGGCCCTGCTTCTTTCTCTAGATCTGTTGAATACCTCAGAGGTCTACTAGACTTAATATGTTTTTTTTAACAAAAAATTATCCTTAATCAAATTAATAGGGACCCACAAAGATATGACCTAAGGTTGGGTAGATCACTAAAACCTTACTTTTCTGCTTTATATAAATCCTCTCACGCGCATTTTGAGTTTCAGGTGGTGGAACGAAAAGACTCGCCAGGTACGCTTTTTATAGTTTACAGTGTTGTCTTTCTTCTTCTTTCATACTTTAGTTTTAATGCTTATAAAAATTGTATGTTAAACAACAATGTCACCCTGCATGAAAACCAAAACTGTCAGGATAGCCACAAAACCAAAACATTAAACCAAAATTAAAATCAATCAAGATAAAAATCACCTCCACAAACTACAAATTATAAAAAAAACTCAAAATTTAATCATAAACATTGCAAAAATTACAACTACAACTAAATTAATATGTCTCTATGGGATGATCAGAGATTCCACAGAGGAGGTAACCTACGGTTGCTAACGAGGCTTCCTACGGTCTAAATGAATATACAGAACTCATGAAGTTGAGTTTAGTAAATTCATTTGGACTAAGTCAATCCAATAGAAAATAGTGGTGTTGAACGAGGGAACCGTAGGATCCTAATCGATGTCGCTCTAATCAACTTTAACATGCCCCATAATATTTAAATAACTATAATCATAGGGTCATCTGATTTAACATCATAACTTGACACCCTAGAAAACTTAAACTTGTCACGATAAGGAGCTTGGAGCTAGAATAGTGGGCAATACGACCATCTTTAATAGCAAAACCTGTCTTTCCCATCTAAACCATTCCCTTATAATTGAACAACCAAGTAATAGGACTTCGAGGTTGTTTTCTTATGCAACATAAATCCTCACCTCATTTTTAGGCCTTTGTACAACTCTGTTGTATAATATAAGCCCTAACTTGTCTTATGATTCTGAGGCTGTTGTTCATCACGACATAAATCCTCACATCTTTCAGGCTTTTTGTTTGATTGTTTCGCATGATTGTAAGCCCTAAACAAATAAAATTTGCATGATGAAACACCTAAATACTTCTCCTCAAAATTGAAGCCAAATAATAGGATAGACTGTGAATTTACCAAAGTTCTCCTCCAGGTTTATGACATCCCCAAGTTCTTCCTCCTTTGGATTCTACAGTAAATGTTCCAAATTTAAACTAATCCCTTTTCACACTTCTTTGTCCGATATAATTGAAAAGTCCTATCCTTTAACCGTCTTGAAGATAATATTCCCAGATTTTTATCGAGAGTTTTCTTAGGTGACTTTGGTTATTTAAGATGTAATTAACTATTGGGGCTTGCCCTTATGTTAAGCTCTTCCGGACCCAGCTTAATATAAACCCTATTTAATTCTTCATGTTAAATAGGGGAAATTGTTGACAAATAAAATGATTTTGTAGACCAAATAGATGTCATATATTTCTTAGTTTTGTTTTATCGAGCTTCGTCCTCAAGTCTTGTATGTATCCTTCGGGATAAATAAAAGGTTTGAGTTATAACGCTCTTTCATTTAAACTATGAAAAATATGGGGTCAATTTTTCATCATATTTTCCTAAACTTAAATATATATGTTAATTAAAATAACCTTTCGAAGCGGGCGATGAGATTTTGATTCTGGTGACTCACAGCTTCTTACGGGCAACTCAACCAAAAATAGTGCAGACAGATATTTTATCTTCTCCACTTAAAAATTTTTATTAGGCATAATTATAATTACTATATTATATTTTTAAGCTTAAGAGTTTCTCAAGTTTTATACTTTAAAAAGATCAGATGTGGAACCAATTTTTGATTAGACACTAATCCTCAAGCTTCTCCTCGCTTTTTTAATTTTTTGTTTCTTTTTATATTTCTCTTTTTCTTTTATTCTTCTTTTATTTTTATTTTCTATTTCAGGCAAAGATTACTATATCTAGATCAACCTTTAATGATTTTGAATCCCACTCTTCCTTTCCTAAAGCAAAGAGTTGATATTTTTCTTTCACTTAAAAACATAAAAATAGTTTTTAAAATTAATTTAAATAAAAGAAATTTAAGTTTTGAAAATAAAAATCTAAGTCTAAATTTTTTAAAAATATATTGATTCTTACTAAAGATAGTTACACTATATTTAGCATTTTCTACACTAAAAATTTTAACTTTAGGTTTTTCTACATTACTATAAATTTTAACTAAATTCACTTACTCATTTCTTTTTTAAAAATTTTACTTCCTAATATAACTTCATATACATAATCATTTTTCTTCAAATCAAAATCAAATTTATTTGAAGCACAATTGAGAATAAAATAAATTTTTAAGTTCCTTAGAAAAATTTTTTCATCCCTATTCAAAACATGAATTTTTAATAAAAATAAAACCTTTTAGCATCATATAAATATTGGCAGAAATGAAAACTAAAAATAACATGCTTACAAAATTTTTCATATCCTAAATATGCAAGTAAAAAAATTAAAAACAGGAGTGAAAATTTAAATTGAGCAAATTGTAATTTTATTAACATGTAGAGATTCATGAGACTAATATGCGGTGGAGTATAACATAAAAGAAAATAAACCCATAAACAAACATGCATGACTACAACATGAAAAATAACTGGTAGTAAATCAAAAATTTTTAAACATGCAGCTTTTTAAAATAAAAAGTTGGCAAGATTCTAAACCTTCCTAAGATCTAAAATTAAGTTCAGCGCACACTAAATAAATACATCAAATAACACATTTAACATAATTACTACCGTACAAACATAATATCTACTTACAAAACATACATACATCACACTAGGTGTACAATAAAACATAAAAGTCTAGTAATAAGAACTAAAAACACAACATAAAGTATAGAATATCGAACAACTGCACTAACAACAGTTCATAACAACACAGACACTAAGAACTTCAAACAAAACTAAATATCCAAACTAATCATTATTTTCCTCTAAATTACTATCGTCATTATGCCAAACATCTACAGGCTCATGTGATGGATATCTTGGGTACTGAGGAAATACAACATCTTGGTTATCTCTCTTGAGATGCTCCAAAGCTAAATTGTACTCCTCCACATAATCACTACGTCACTTCATATACCCATCCGTATGCTCTGCAAAATGTGTTAAGTTTGATACCTTTTCATTGGTTTAAATGACATTATTCAAAATCCTGTTCAATAGTTGTGACTGAGAGTCAGCTCCAAAAGTGTGACCCTGTGATGTAGAAGCTTGTGACGTAGAGGCAGCAAAACTACTAAAGAATCCACCCCTCCAACCAAAAATAGAATGGTGTGAATAAGATTTCACATTTACACTGGTAATGGGCTTTAGTGAGTGTAAGATCTCATCCATCTGTCAAATCTAACTCCAGCCTGCTCGCATAAAAAAAAGATCAAGGATGTGAATCCTAAACTTGTAGTCGTAGCAGCTGATAGAACTGGTAATAACTCTAAGAATAAAAGCTTCAATATCAATAGGCTTAAACTATTGAATGCAATAGTTCAAAGTTGCTCGATCTCGAGTCACTTCAATTAAACGATTTGTAGGTAGCACACAAGAAGAAATAAAAATAATGTCATGCATTTACAACGGCATCCAACTTTGAGGTAGATAAGTTTACTCTTCTTTCATTTGTGATCTTCTAAAGCCCATTTCCATCAGTCAAAGATGACATAATCTCATCTAACTCCTCTTTCGTCGGATTACACTTTGAATAAAAACACAGTACTCGGCAAAAATTGATAAAACTGATTAATTACCTTAAGGGATAAAGACACCGTCTTCTCCCTCACCATGACTCCTTCTTCATCAGATTCAGGGAGATTTACATAAAACTCCCGCACAACAGAAATCACTGTGACAACAGAAAAATAACATAACCGCTCCCATTGGCAGTGAATAATCAAATCTTTAACAGCCCCCGAAATTTTAAAACACCGCTCAGGAATAAATTTTCTTGATTGCAGTGCATCACTATATTGATCCACAGCTCTCGATCTGACAAACTTGTTTGAATAGAATGAAGCCTTCCCCTTACTCCTCTTCATTCTTGGTGCCATTTCTAAAAAAATGTATAAATCTCAAAATAAGTTTCACATTCAACTCCAAATCACTAAATCAAACTCCTAAAAGCTTAAACTAACAAATCCATGCCTTTTCCATATTTTCTCAAATTTTCACCATGAATAGTGATTTTTGGGTAACTCATGAATATTTATCATTACAGCAATGCCAAAAAACATATCATTACAGCAATGCCAAAAAACATGGTTCGATATTTATAAATAAGAAATTGAAGCAAATTATGTCGGGTTACTACACAAGTATACATATCATTATCAAGTAATACAAGACTTTCTGTTTTAGCCTCAAATGTTGAATCTACGAGGAGGGTTTAAATTAAAAATGGTAATTTAAACTAGGAAATCAATTCAATAAAGAAACTAAACTACACTAATTGCAAATGTCTAAGGTGCTATCAGAACTAAATTATCAACTACTAGCAAGGTTGTAAAGTAAATATAAAATATAACTTCCAAACTATATTTCTGTGATGAAGTTATTAATACGAGAAAGCATCTTTCCCACTACAACGACTTTTTGGTTAAATGAGAGAGATAAATGGTTTGAATTTATATCGTGCCAAATAGGAGCAATTTCAATTCTCTACCCTTAGTTAAGTGTTATAGAGAATTGATGGCTAATCTCAGCTTTAGTCTCTAATTTCATGGTTAGGCTGGGAGGATGCTGGCTCTCACACTAGGGTTCCCACTTCCCTTTCTCTGAAGGGTAACTCTCACTTTAATTCTTAAACACTAAGACCAAATTGGGGATTTTAGTATGTCACCCTAAAATCTCCAATCTTTCGCCCAATAATATATATTTCCCTATTTATTTGCACCCAATTCCATGAACGTAACACTCCTTCATGAAATTGAATGCGATTCTCACTTTGTTGTAAAACTTATACTTCATTTCCCATATAGTAGGTTTCACAATAGATGTGAAAATTTAAATTGGCCAAATCAAAAAGTAAACTAAGAACTGAGTGAAAAATCATCATAATTTACTTTATATTTTAAAATTGGCACATCCAAATTATTTCTTCATTTCACCATATCTCAAAGTTGGGAGAAAGATAAAAAAACTACTCAGACCTCATGAGAAAGATACAACAAAATACAAATTTCATAAATAAAAGAAAGTTTATACAATAATAATACAAATAACACCACTTATCCGTAACTCTTTCTCAAAGCAAATCCTTTGGATTAACGTTGTCAGTTCGACGTACCAATGTTTAATCAGGATGACTCAACATCAAAATTTCTTTAAATTTTGGCATGTGCCCTTCATAATAATGTTTCAATCGATACCTATTAACTTTAAATATCTGTCTAGTTTTAGGATCTTTAATAACTGCAGCTCTATAATGATAGACTTTGATCTCATTGAATGGTCATAACCATCTAGATTTCAATATTTCTAGAAATAATCTTAGTCTAGTATTATATAATAGAACATCTTGTCCAAATTTAAATTTCTTTTTTATAATTATCCAATCATGCCATATTTTCATTTTCTCTTTATATATTTTTGCATTATCATATGTTTTGTTTCTAATCTGCTCAAGTTCATTGAGTTTCAATAATCTTTCTCACCAACATCCTCTAGATTAAAATTAAATTTCTTAATAGCCCAAAATGCTTTATGTTCCAATTTTACTGGTAAGTGGCATGCTTTACAAAAATAAGTTTATATAGGGACATTCCAATAGGAGTTTTATAAGCAGTTTTGCATGCCCCTAGTGCAATATCTAATCTAGTAGACCAATCCAATTTATAAGAATTTACAGCTTTTTCTAAGATTCACTTTATTTTACGATTTGATATTTATGCTAGACTGTTAGTTTGGGGATGATAAGCAGTAGAGAATCTATGTATAATATTATATTATCTAACAAATTTCTCGATCCTCTTATTCTTAAGATGGGATCCTCCATCCGTAATAATTACTCTCAGAATTCCATGTCTTGTAAAAATGTTTTTATTTAAAAATTTAGAAACACTCTGAGCATCACATTTAGGTACAATAATAGCATCTATCCATTTGGACATATAATCAATAGTAAGCAATATAAAAAAAATTTCCAATTGAAGGAATAAATGGTCCCATAAAATCTAATCCCCACAAATCGAAAATTTTAACTTCCAATGTGTAACTCAGAGGCATATTATTTCTTCCAGAAATGTTTTCTACTCGCTGAAATTGAGCTCATGTTTTAATATATTCATTAACCTCTCTAAAATGACTAAGCCAATAAAATACAGCCTATAAAATTTTATGTGTAGTTCTACTAGTTGCAAAATGTCTTTTAAATTTAAAATCATGACATTGTTCAATTATTTGTTTAGTTTCTTCATAAGGCACACACCATATAATGATCAAATATTTATACTGTTTATATAAATGTGGGTCATCCCAAAAATAGAATTTTGAATCATGAATAAATTTCTTTAAATGTTGATTCTTTACATCTGGTGGTAGAATATCACTCACAATATAATTTACTATATCGACATACCACGGTATATATTTTATATCAACAAATGATCAGCTATTTGATTATCATTTTATTTTCTATCTACTACCACAAAATTGAACACTTACAGAAAAAGTACCCATCTAATTATTCTTCGTTTAACATCTTGCTTTTGCATCAAATATTTAATAGCTGAATGGGCTTTATGCACTATACATTTAGCTTCAATTAAGTAAGGTCTAAACTTATCAAAGGCATAGATAATAGCTAATAACTCTCTTTCAGTAGTGATGTAATTAATTTGAGCATCATTTAGAGTTTTACTAGCATAATATATTACTTTAAAAGCTTTATGATACATTTATTATAAAATAGCTCCAATAGCATGATCATCAGCATCACACATTATTTTAAATGGTTTCTCCCAATCAGATGGAACTATTATAAGAGCACTAATTAACTTTTCTTTCAATAGTTCAAATGTTTTTATGCATTCCTAATTAAAATCAAATTTTGCATCCTTTTCTAAAAGTTGGTTAAATGGCTTAGTAATTTTTGAAAAAGTTTTTATATAACTTCTGTAGAAACCACCACATCGTAGAAAATTTCATGCCCCTCTAATAGTACAAAGAGACGGTAATTTTGCAATAAATTGAGTTTTTTGTTAGATCTACTTCCATGTCATTTTTAGAAATTTTATGCCCAAGTACAATTCCTCCTGAAACCATAAATTGACATTTTCCCAATTTAGCACTAAGTTGATTTTTGCACATAGTTCTAGAACATTTTCTAAATTATTTAAACATAATTCAAATAAAGTTCCTAATATAAGAAAATCATCCATAAATACTTCCATTCCAAGTTCAATTAAATTACTAAAAATTGACATCGTACATTTTTGAAATGTCGCAAGTGTGTTACATAGTCCAAAAGGCATTCTACGAAAAGCAAATGTTTCATAATGGCTTGTAAATGTTGTTTTCTCTTTATCCTCATGAGCAATCAGAACTAGGTGATGCCCTGTATATCCATCTCGAAAGTAGTAATATTTTTTTCTAGCCAATCTATCCAACATTTGGTCTAGAAATGACAAACGAAAATGATCTTTTCTGGTGACCATATTTAATTTTCTATAGTCTATATAAATTCACCAGCCAATAACTTGTCTTATTAGAATTAATTTATTTTTCTGATGTACTTCAACTGTCACTCCTTTTTTTGGAACATAGTGAATCGGACTTACCCAAGCACTATCTAAAGGAGGATATATAATTCCAGCATCTAACCATTTTAATATTTCTTTTTTAACAACTTCTTTCATTATCAGGTTTAATCTCCTCTAAAAATCAGCTTTATATTCTTTCATTATTGGGTTTAATCTCCTCTAAGGATCAGCTTTAGGTTCGTATTGTTCATCTAATATAATTCTATGCATACAAATTGAAGGACTAATTCCTTTAATATCTGCTAAAGTCCATCCAAAAGCCTTGTTATATCTTTTTAACATTTCTACTAATTTTTGCTCATAAATTTCAGTTAAATCAGAATATACAATAACAGAAAATGTAGATGAATCTCCTAAGAACACAAATTTTAAATGGGTAGGTAATACTTGCAGTTCAAGTTCAGTTGATTTAATACTCAAAGAAATAAGTATTTTATTATAATTTTCCAAAAGGTCCAAAATTTCAAATTTGTCCTGAACATAAACTAAATTCTCATTTTTTATTTCATTCTCATTCTCATAATTCTCTTCTTACTGTAATTTTTATTCAAACATTCCCTTAAATCACTCATTACTCAGTTAATCAGTAACTTCCATTCTAAAATATTCATTATCTTTCTCCATCTCAGTATATTTCATAGCTTTTGCTATATTAAATGTTACTTCTTGATCATTCACTCTCATTACTAATTCTCCTTTTTGCACATCTATCACAGCTCTCCCTATTGGAAGAAATGTTCACCCTAAAATAATAGGATTCTCTTTATCTTCCTTCATATTTAATACAATCAAGTCTACAAGAAAAATAATTTTATCCACTTTCACTAATACATCTTCTATAACTCCTTTAGGATAAATTATTGATCTATCAGCTAACATATGAGTTACAGTAGTAGGGGAAATCTCTCCTAAATCTAAACATTTAAAAATTGATAGAGCATAAGATTAATACTAGCTCCTAGATCACATAAGGCTTTCCCAAGAAATTTCTTACCAATAGCACAAAGTATAGGAAAACTACCCAGATCTTTTAACTTTCCGGAAACATTTAGAATAATTGTGTTACACTCTTCAGTGAGTGTAACAGTCTCGTGATCTGCAAACTTCCTCTTCTTGTTTAGTATATCCTTAATAAATTTCTCATAATTTGGCGTTTGTTCTAAAGCTTAAATAAAAGGAATATTTATCGTTAACTTTTTAATGATTTCTAAAAATTTTGAAAATTGTTTATCTTTATTCTTCAGCTCCAATCGTTGAGGAAATGGAGGTGGCGGTTTTTCTAAAAAAAATTTTTATTAGTTGATTTTCATCATTGTTGCTTTCAATTTCTACCTTCTCCTTTTTCAACTTCAGTTTCTTTTTGGAGTCTTGTCTCCACTTCTTCTCCACTTTGTAATTGAATAGCTTTAATTTGCTCCTTATTTTGATCTTTTGGATTAATTTCGACAGGTTTAGGAAGAACTCATGAAGGTCTGTGACTAAGTGCAGTAGCAATATGTCCTATTTGATTTTCAATATTCCTAATTGCAGCTCATTGATTTTGTATTTGATTTCCCATGCTCAACATTACTTCTTCCATAGTCAACTTCTTCTCCTTAACTTGTGAGTTATTATTAAATCCAAGAGGATAATAAGGTCTATAGTTATGATTCCCTTGGATATTTGAATTTACTGAGGGGTTCACCAAATTGTTATAATTATTCCAACTAAGATTAGGGTTATTTTTCAATCCAGGATTATAATAATTAGAATAAGGATTATTATTTATATTATTTATAGCATTCATAGTTTCATAAGGTGATTGAGTATCAATTATCTGTCCTATTGAATTTTCCTCTAACACTGGTGGTATTTGAGAATATTTTCACTTCAATTTGATTAATCTTCTTTAATATAACGACAAATTGAGATGCTAAAATAGACATTCCATAAGAATCATGAATACTAGCTACACTATTTAGATTTACCCATTCAGACAACCATTGAAAATTATTAGTAACCATTTCCTCTATTATGCTTCATCAAAAGGTATTGTCATTAATGATCTACCTGTAGTAGAATCTATAGTAGATCTATGTGATGTTACTAATCCATTGTAAAAAATTTGAATTAATAACCAATTTGTTAAAGCATGGTGTGGACTTCTCCTAAGGAGATCCTTAAATTTTTCCCAATCCTCATATATCGATTCCCCTTCCCATTCGAACTGACAAAAAAAATGTAAAATTATTTCTAACCTTAGTAGTTTTTTAGGGTGGAAAATATTTAGCAAAAAATTTTTATGATAGTTCTCCCCAAGTTTTGATAGATCCAGGTGCTAATGATTTTAGCCAAGCCTTATCTTTGTCCCTTAATGAAAAAGGAAAAAAGTCTAAGCCTTACAACATCATTAGACACTCCATCATATTTAAAAGTAGCACATATTTCAAGAAAACTAACAAAATGTAATTTAGGATCTTCAGTAGGTGTTCCTTCAAACTGATTATTTTGTACCATTTTCATAATAGCAGCTTCAAACATAAATGAATTAGCATCAACATCAGGATTTTGAATAGTCAAGTGAAGTACATTTGTTGTAGGATTAGCATAATTTTTTAAAGGTCTTTGTCGATTTTCATTCATTTGATTATCTAAGTTATTCGTCATTTTGTTAAAATTTCTAACTTCCTTTTATTATTTTTGAAGTTTTCTAGTAGTGTGTTCTAATTCTGAATGGTAAGGTACTAAACCTTCAAATCAAATACTACGCATAAACAAATCTAATGACCAAATAATAATTTTTTGAAAGTTCTCTTAAATTTCAAAAAAAAATGTTTTATGATATTTTTTTATGATTTTTTATTTTTAAATTTTTATTTTATTTTATTATATTTTATCTTATTTAATTTATCGCTAAATTTTCTAATTTACCAAATCTATTTAATTTACAGTTACTGTCCCCGGCAACGGTGCCAAAAACTTGATCCCCGAAATTATAGATGTGTAAAATTAATAAAGTTGACTCCGCTTTGCAGCGATGCCAAAAACTTGATTTGTTCTTTTATGAATAAGAAATTGAAGCAATTTATGTTGGGATTCTACGCAAGTATACATATTGTTATCAAGTAATATGGAACTTTCTGTTTAAGCCTCAAATATCGTTCCCACGAGGAAGGTTTACCTTCGTAATGAAAATTTAAATTAGGAAATTCACAAAAATAAATAAAATCTACTACACTAATTTCAAATGTTTAAGGTGCTATCAGAACTAAATTACCAACTACTAGCAAAACCGTAAAGCAAAGCTAAACAATAACTACCAAACTATATTTTTGTGATGAAGTTATCTAATATGACAAAGCATCTTTCCCACTACAATGAGTTTTTATTTAAATGAGAGAGATAATCTTTTTGGTTAAATGAGAGAGATAAATGGTTTTAATATATCTTGTGCCAAATAGGAGCAATTTTAATTCTCTAACCTTAATCAAGTATTACAGAGAATCGTTGGCCAATCTTAGGTTTAGTCTCTAATCTATGCTTAGGCTAAGAGGATACTAGCTCTCACTCAAGAGCTCCTACTTCCCTTCCCCTAAAGGCTAACTCTCGCTTTAGTAATTAAACACTAAGCCAAATTAGGGATTTTAGTCCGTCACCCTAAAATCTCCAATTCTTTGCCCACTAATATATATTTCCTTCTTTATTTACACCTAATTCCATGAACGAAACACTCCTTCATGGAATCAAATGTGATTTTCACTTTATTGTAGAATTCATACTCTGTTTATTGGATAGTCGGTTTCACAACAGATGTTAACATTTTAATTGGCCAAATCAAAAAGTAATTAAAAAAGGAGCAAAAAAACATCACAACTTATTTTATATTTTATGATTGGCACATCCTAATTATCTCTTCATTTCACCATATCTCAAAGTAGGGAGAAAAATGAAGAAAACTACTCAGACCTCATGAGAAAGATATTACAAAATATAAATTTCATAAATAAAAGAAAGTTTATAGAACAACAAAAAACAAACACTACTTATCTTTAACTCTTCCTCAAAAAAAATTCTTGTAACTACTCTTGGAATCTTTCTCTCTTTACAAGACTCTTAATTTTCTCTTCAAAGATGTAAGGATGTAGAAATCTCTCACTTTTCTCCCTCTCCAACGACTTAGTAGAAATCACGCTTAGACTCACTACACTAAACAATACACATAATGAAACACTAAAGAAAACTAAATGACACACTTGCCCCCCTTTTCTCTGATCAATTTTCGCTCTAAATAGAGCATAATGTCGGTTTTCTAAGAGGTGTATCCAATAACTCTTTTAAAAGCATCCAAATTCGTCAAATTATCTAGAAATTTGCCTAGCACCGACATTGGCACCCACAATGGCGTCGTCAATGCCCGTGTTCTGAATTATTTCTTGTGCTCTCTATCAAATGGCACCATCGGTGCCACCGTTATTCTGGACTCCTCCTTCATGCTGGCGCCGTCAGAGTTGAGTATCTCTTCCAAAACGTTATTTTGACTTCAAATTCCATCCTTTTTTGCTTCCTTTTTGCTTCAAGTGCTAAAAATCATCAACCTACAATAAAACATGAAAAATATCTTCCTTTAAAGCGTAATATCACCAAAAATGAGTATAAAAAAATAGGTCTAAAAATGCATATATTTTTTGTGCATCAAAATCCTGCCAAATTTAAATGTTACTTATCCTCAAGTAACTTCTTTACTACATAAACATATGACTTATAGTAAAGAGTTTAAATTCAAGATTTCCATATTTTGGTCTACTAAATATCATAGCATAACTTAAGAAAAAAAAATTAAAAATAACACAAGTTAATACTAAAGGTATAAGAATATCTACCACTCAATTCTAAGCTTTCTGATTCTCTATTCTCTTCAAGGAAATTTGCAAATTGTCATATTAAAGCCACTTAGAATATCCATATGAAAAAGAACTTCATGAAAACCTTACTAGTAAATATGCTAATACTTAAAGACTAGTTTAGACGATGTAGCTAAGCCTTCTTCCTTAAGTTGATTCACGTGAAGCCAATTTTTTATTAGGCATCTCCTCAAGCTTCTACTCACATATTTTTCTTTTTCTTTTGTCTTTCAGGATCATTTTCAATCCTTTCTCTAATTTACTTTTTCATGTGAGGATTACTATATCTGGATAGTCCTTAATGATTTTGAACTTCACTATCCTCTTCTTAAAGTTAAAAACTTTTCGCATTCCTTCATTTTATAAATTCATATTAGCTTTGAAGAATTTTCATAAAGTTTCATTCTTTTCTTCTTACATGAAACTCTATGATTCTTAATACATAAAAAATACAAATTCCTTTACGTAAAATGGAAAAATATAGTCTTATTCTCTCATACCAAATGCCTTAATCTCTAGTATTAACCTTTATTATTGAAAGTTTTTAGTTAAGCTCTATATATTTAGAAACACGAATATATTTTTCCAAAATTAGGCTCAACTTCCATATGTCATGAAAAATTAAGAATTTTAAAATATAGCTCATTGAGGACAAATAAAATTTGTTTCTTTCTTTAAAAATGAATTTTTCTGCCCCCCCCCCCCCCCCCCAAAACTTAAATTTTTAAAAGATGAAGCATGGAAAACTGAAAATACAGGGTGAAAGAAAATAGTTAACACATTAAGAAAAGACTTATCTGCTGAAGTTTCTGTTTTCTTTTGAAACTTAACTCTGAAATATTTCAGGTGCTAGTATAGAAAGCTATAAGACTTAAAACATTAAATTGCACATAATATAAATAAAAAATATTTGTTGAGAAAGAGTTAACTAAAAATAAATACAACAAAGTACTAAAAAAATAAATAACAGTACTTGTCGACACTAAAAAGTTGAGGAGTTGTCAGTTGGAAGTTGTCGGCCATCGGAATCGTAATCCCGTTGCCCCCTTCAGAAGGACGTTTAATTTACATATGTATACATATTTTGGAAAAAAATATGAAATCAAACTGACCCCATACTTTTCATAGTTTAAAGAAAAGAACGCTATACCTCAAATCATGTAGCTATCCCGAAAGATAAACACAAGACTTGAGGATGAGGCTCAATCAAATAAACTAAGAATTATATGACATCTGTTTGGTTTGCAAAACCATTTAATTTTCCAAAAATTTCTCCTATTTAATATAAAGGATTAAATAGGGTTGATATTAAGCTGGGTTTGGATAAGCTTCCTATAAGGGCAAGCCCCTACAATTAATTACATCTTAAATAACCGAAGTCACCTAAGAAAACTCTTGATAAAAATCAGGAAATATTATCTTTAAAGAGTCCAAAAGGATAGGAATTTTCAACGAGATCAGACAAAGAGGTGTAAAAGTGGAATAGTTCAAATTTGGAGCATTTTGTTCTAGAGTCTAAAGGAGGAAGAACTAGGGGATGTCATAGATCCGGAGGAGAACCTCGGTGACTTTCTATTTTATCCTATTGTTTGGCTTCACTTTAGAGGAGAAATTTATTTGAGTATTTCATCTTGCAAATTTTATTTTTTTAGGGCTTGCATTCATGTGAAACGATCACACAAATAGCCTGGAAGATGTGAGGATTTAGGTCGTGACGAACAATAACCTCGGAATCCTAAGACGAGTTAGGGCTTATATCGTACAACAGAGCTCTACAAAAGCCTAAAGATAAGGTAAGAATTTATGTTGCATAAGCAAACTACCTCGAAGTCCTACGGCTTGGTTGTTTAATTCTAAGGAAAAAATGATTTAGCTGGGGAAGACAAGTTTTGCTGTTAAAGATGGCCATGCTGCCCACAATGCTAGGTTCAAGCTCCTTATCGTGATGAGTTTAAGTTTTCTAGAGTGTCAGGTTACGATGTCAAATCAGGTGGCCTTATAGTTAAAGTTCTTTAATCATTATGGGGCATGTTAAAGTTGAAAAGAGCGACATCGGTTATGATCCTACGGTTCTCTTGTTATGGTACCACTTTTTTCTATTGATCACTTAGTTCAAATGAATTTACTAAACTCAACTTAATGAGTTCCATACTTTCATTTAGACCGCAAGAAGCCTCTACCTCCTCCGAGGGATTCCCGATCATCCGATAGAGACATCTTAATTTAGTTGAAGTTGTGGGATTCACTCAGTCCAAATGAACTTACTAAACCCAACTTAATCAGCTCCATAATTTCATTTAAACCGTGGGAAGCCTCGTTAGCAACCGTAGGTTTCCCTGAGTTCCATAATTTAATTTAAACCGTGGGAAGCCTTGTTAGCAACTGTAGGTTACCTCCTCTAAGGGATTCTATCCGATAGAGACATCTTAATTTAGTTGAAGTTGTGCGTAGGTTACCTCCTCCGAGGGATTCCCGATCATCCAATAGAGACGTCTTAATTTAGTTGAAATTGTGGTTTTGATGTGGGTTTGTATTAAATTTTGAGTTATCTTATATTTTGAATGTTGTGGCAGTGAATTTTATCTTGATTGATTTTAGTTTCTATAATTTATTTTGAGTTTTCATACAGGATGACATCGTTGTTTAACATGCAAGTTTTTTAAGCATAAAAGTACAGTGTTGAAAGTATAGAAAAAGACGATAATATGAACTGTAAAACCGTACCTGGATGGTCTTCCCGTCATCTCCAGCTGAAACTCAAAAATGCATGTAAGGGCATTTTATATGAGGTGAGAAAAATAAGATTCTGGTGATCTACCAAATCCTAAATCATATCTTGGTTGCTCCCTATTAGTTTGATTAAAGATGATTTTTATTAAGCAAAACATATTAAGTTTAGTAGACCTCCGTAGTATCCAACAGGTGTGGAGATAGAAACAGGTCCAAGATTCCCTCTCACCGCATGGTGAAAAGCCTTGAGCTCATTTAAACTTATTACGTTGCTTAATAATTCTTCCAGTAAATATTCTCAATGGTCAATGAACATTAATGTTTCAATTATCCCTAAGAGTAGGGTAATTATCATTTATCACTCAATTTGACAATGGGTGAAGACCCTTAAAAGACGCAAGTTAGTGATATTAAGACATTTCGTCAATTTTAGTTTTAGCTTGGGCTTGTAGGGTTTCAAAGGTGTTCTACTATTTATTTACATTCTCTTTTCTAATCCTCATTTAACCAAATTTGATTTAGCTTAAGTCATTACTAAGACATTAAGGTCCTAGTAAATGTCTTAATCATTTTGAAGGAGATTTCAAAGTGATAAACATGAATCATCAAGACTTTTGAATGCTATTTAAACATCCAAAATCTAGGTATTAAATTAATGAGTTATTAACACCCAACACCATACCATTAAGTCTGGGATCATCTAATTTGATAGACTTCCAAATTTTAATGATTTAAGGAATTTACACATTTATCCTTCAAAAAGAGAAAAGTGAGATTGATTTCTACCAATTATTTCCTTATGTTTCAATCATTCAAGTATGTTAATTAAGATCAAAGGTTTCCCATTTCCCTTTCTTGAGTTAAGCCTAAATATTAATTAAGGCTAAATTTCAAAAATTACACTTTTCCCCCTAAGGCTGTATCACTTCATAATTTATCAAATTTAATTCAAATGATTTTGAAATTTTTATCCCACCTCACTCATGGGTTAATTAAGACATCAGAGGAGAAAATGTGTTTTTTCAAATTTTAATTTGATTTACAAATTTATTTTTATGCAAAAATAGAATTTTTCAAAGGAAATTCCATAACTTGACCAAAGAAAATCCTACTCACAATTTTTACTGGAGTTAGACTTAAACCATTGAACCACTTTGAAAAAATTTCATGATTTTTGGATATTTTTTTGAATTATTAGAATTATTTTAATTTTTGGTGTGTTAATTAATTATAAAATATTTTAAATGTGTAAAATTAAGTTTAATATTTTTATTAAATCTCTCCGAGGTCAAAAACATATAGAAACAAATTTAATATTTTTTTGTTATTTTTTCTTTGAATTATTAGAATTATTTAAGTGAAAATCCATTTTTTAGCCTTTAAAAATTTATTTTTAAACTTTAAAATTCAATATCTTCACTTGAAAAATTGGAAAAAAATATTTCAATTGCTCCTAAATACTCAAGAAATAATTTAGAACATTTCCATAAATTTTATTAATCTTTTGATTTTGTTTAATTTTTAATTATTTAAATATTAAAGTGGGCTTAAAAGAAAAACTTTTTATTTTAATTACAATTTTATTTTTAGAAAATCCCTCTGATTACAGACAACTCCCAAAACCAATTTTTTATAATTTTTTTAAGTTACATTTTAATTATTAAAAAACATTTTAATGTCAAAATGGTATTTAACTTAAAAAATTAATTTGAGTTATCAAATGAACTCCACATATTTTGAAATTTTTAAGGGGAATTCTCTGAACTTCATATTACAGTTAAGATTAAAGACCAAGTCATTTAGATGTTTATATTTCCCAAAATAATTTTCTTTATGTTTTAGGGTTTTTTTAGAGTTATGTATGTTCTTAATAACTTAGCTCATAAAAATTTTTCCAAAGAGTTCTCTAGTCACGGAAAACCTTCCAAAATTTTCTTCAATTTTTCTAAGCAATATGTAAATTATTATGATTAATTTATGCAAATAATAGACATAAACTTGAAAAATATGGATCTTTGTCTATAGATCTTCTCTGACTTTGGAAAAATTACAGAATGTTTCCCATGACAGAGGTAACAACTGCCAAAATATCAAGTCATGGTGAAATGCCTATATGCATGGAAAATTAAAAGACTCAAAGTAATATTTAATTAATTAAAAATAAAATATGTATCAAATAAACTTCAAACTATTTCCACATTGTTTTCCTCTTCACTGCATACTATGGTATTTTTATTTTATTTTTGTGATTTTTCTACACTTAGATATGAATTTTTAAAGTTAGGGAGAATTTTCTGAATTAGTTAAATCATTATTTTTTCTACTTAAACACGCGGCGTAGCTTCAACCTACAGCGGCTCCGAAAACACGCGTGGCGTGCTCTGCTTAGACGTCGGCATCCACGTAGCCGTTGACTCGGCCCGCGCTTTATGAACTACGCTCCCATCCGGCGTAATCAAAGCCTGTCATTTGATACATGAATGTCCAACGGCTCTGTGTCATCATTCCCAAATAGAGTGAACCCGTGACCGTAAAACATAAAACCTTAAGATCTCCCCCATTTCTCAACCAAATGACCTCGTGTTTGATCCTATGGACTCGTTTAAGTGTGACAAACACATCCATATGGTAAACATGCCATTAAATCAATTCTAATTAAGTTGAGAATCAAAATAGGCTAGGGAAGAGGGGACGTTCAATAACTTTTCTCTAAGAAGGGTAGCTTCAATTAGAGGTGCTCGGTACATTCGTGGAGGTCCAAAAATCACAATGTTGAATGTTTTAAACTTAAATCTCAAAATTCCAAAATTCTTCACCAAAGTATTTTCTCAAAATCTCGTTAATAAATTTCAAAATTTTTGATCTAGGAAATGTTGGAGAAATAGTTGGTGGAAATAAAATTTTTTTAGTTTAAAGTGTAGCTCTTACCAAGAGAATATGATATCCAAACTCCTTTTGTCTTCTAATCCCTATGAATCCAAGCGTTTGCAAGCCCAAGGGGTGTAAACCGGTTGAAGGTGACTGAAGGGGTAAAAATGACGTTTAATTAGTTATTTTCACACATTAGTTATTTCTAATTCACTTCAACGTCTAATTAGTCCTTTTAAACAATAATATTTTTCCTTAAATAGTCCACAATTAAATGTTTTTACAAACAACACAAAACCAACTTTTATATATGAAATTCCAAATTTTTACAAACACAAATTTTTAATCACACTAAGACATACATAAAGCAAATCACACTATAATTTTGTGTTGAAATCAAGCCACAACACTATAACGCTGAAAACTAAACTATACATACAATTAAAGTTATAGGAGACTTAAAGCAAAAAAATCCAACACAATTACATTAAGAACATAATTAATTTTAAATAGTAGAAAGTCCAACTTCTTCAATTACTCCTCTTCATATTCAGTATTGTCTCCTCCTCTAATATCTCCCAAAGACTGGTAATGTACTTAATGAGAATTGATTAGTCAAATTTTCATCGATCCATTCATTCTTCTTAAACATCTGCACCAAATCTGCTTCAATCTGTCATGTATGATCAAAGTGTTCCTTCATCCTCCAATCTAAGTGATAAAAAAGGTAACTAAGATTTCTTATCGCATTCAAGATATTTTGAAGTTCTCTCTCTATCTTCTTTTTTTTTCTCCAAAACTTGTGAACTTCCATCTGTACAGGGCATTAAGGGTGTCGAGGCATGTGACAGTTGATTCAAGGTAATGTCCAACACTTCATTTTCCATTCCCAATATACTTTTCATCAATAGGATTCATGGGCTCCCAGGGTAATAAGACTTTCTCCCATCTTTCATATAGTACTTGAGATTGACTGCAAAGCAAGAAGATCACAGAAGGATGCCCCAGTCCATTTATATGGCTATTCATTTTTATACGCATCATAGATTTATAAATAATTGACCCCACATTAATGCGCTTTACCATTTGAATGCAATAGTTTAAAATTTCACTTTCTTTTATAACTTTACTAATTTTTATTATAGGGAGCGGTTTTGCAGAGATGAAGAAATGTCATTGTTTAGATATCGGATTTAGCAGTGAAGCGAAGAAACTAATGTACCCCTCATCTCTGATTTCCTAATTATCACTTTCATCTATCATAAATTGGTATACATCATACATCAAATCTTTCGTTGGAATAAAGGTTGTATAATGACAGATCTACACGTTTTCTATCATAAACATATTGTTAATTTGCGATGGAGTAAATGGTACACCCTTACCTCAAAAGAAGATGAATCCTTTGTTAATTCAATGAAGATTAGGGAGTTAATTTGGGACGGAGTAAATGGTACATATCTACTGGAACAACTACTACAACGGTAGTGTAGCATAGAACTTCCCAATGTCCCAGTACAATTATTTTCTCAATTTCACAAAACCTCTCTCCTTGATAAGTCTCTTCTTCATGATGAATTTTTCATACAATTTTTTGCGCATCAAAACTACTGAACTTTCTTCAATTAAAAATCACATATCTTGAACTGTTTCTTGATATTGAAGCCATGGATTTCAAAATTTAGAAGTATCTGATCATCTAAAATGGTTTTCATGCCATTAAAAAGACCTATAGGAAGTTATTTTGAAGCAAAATCTCGCCAAAGTCCGCCAAAAACTCCTTAAATTGTCGAAACCACACTGGACACTATCGGTGCCACTGATGACGTCGTCAGCGCCATGGCTCTGTAAAAGGGTAAAAGGGCACCGCCAGTGCAATGCTGACCTAGTAGGCGCCAAAGCCACAGTGCTATCATTTCATCTTTGGTTCAATTCATTTCCAATTTTTCATCCAATACCAATATTTATCTTGATTTATGATATATAAGACTGTGTAGGATTCTAAGGTATTATAATCTCCTAACACTTAGAACAATTATTAAACAAAACACTAACATATATATATAT